>JAPVRG010293229.1:11754-23911 GCA_029783565.1 Rhagoletis cerasi
AAATTTTGTAATGAAAAACATTTATCTATAAATTCAACAAGAAAGATTTTGAAAAATAAAAACTACAAACCATATTTCCCATACGTATACCTTAACAATCAAACTCAAATTGGTTCATTATATGATCCGAAGTATTTGTTAACACAAAATTCATTTTCATGTAAGATAAAAAAGTTTTATTTTGTCCCACTGTGTGATAAGATCAAACTGAAAACAAGTATACACATACAGTTACATACATATAATTTTCATTAGTTTCCTGCAGCAATTCAGATAGCAATTTTTTGTCTTAGTATTTTTATTGCCTTCACAGACGACAACGCTAATGCACTTAAACAGCTTCAATATGCATTACATATTCAACGACTCTATACAAATATGTGTATAATGTTGAACTTACACTCTGTGAAAGGTCTCAAACTTTTCTTTATATTTATCTCATGTAAGGGTTTATTCCATGGTATGGAAACATAGTTACGGTTAAGCAATTGAGGGCTTGTTTCTTATTTTAGGCAGAAGTATGGATATTCCTTTTAGACTCCTCTAATCGTTATTTGGGATACTTTCATTGAAAATTGGGGCCGATTTTTGGGATTTTCGTATTTTTTTTAAATTTACTGCTATGAATTTGCCGTTTGGAATCCTAGCATATTCTTCATGTCTTCTATGTAAAGATTCCACAAAAAATTATAAACTTACTTCTGCTATCAATTTTTTTATGATTTTATAGTTCTTAAAATCCGAACTCTGCAAAGTCTAACTTTAACCTTTTCGAAATCGTTTGGTTTCGAAACTGATCTAATTCTACGTCTTTCTATTTCCACTTGCCCATTCTTACCCCAAATTTTATTTACTGCACAGATTGCGGAAAAGTTCTCACTTAAAGCGCATTTGTGCTTGCATCACATGCGCAGTTAGCAAACGCAAATCACTGCACCAGAATGAGGTGTCAATATGTTTTATATAATATAATCGGCTTGAAAACAGTATGGCTAGAAATGAGAGGATTTCAGATGTGTAAGGTGCTTTATGCGGTTTCTATCACGATTAAAGTACAGCTTAGTTGATGTGAAGTAGTTACGAAACGTACTTTGTGTGCATTACCACTACCGTCTGCCTCAGCTATTATGGTAGCATTTATAAAAACAGTTGTGTGATACTTTTACATCTGCGTAGACTATATATTTGTACACAAATGAGTATATGTAAGAAATCATAACATTTTCATTTATACACAAAGGACATTAGAGGTCGTACATTAACATAAAATGTCTACCAGCAAATGAGTTAATATTCGTAATCAGCTAACGGATGTGAATAATGAGTGAATGTGCATAAAAATCATAAGGCAAAACAATGCCTGGAGCAACAAAAGAAGTAATTAGTGCAAAACTGTAAAAGTAAGGAATAATGCTACACGTAAAGATGAGCATTCAGATGCACGCATACTACCTAAACGTTGCTGACATACATGCTTAGTTAGTAAGTGCATTTAACTCGTAAATTCCGCGTTTTTTGCAATTTTTATTTTGAATTTTTTTTGCTAAAATTTTTGAAGAAGAGGGTGGCCACCTGTTTAAAAAGTTAAACTCAAATTATTGAAGCGAATCTTATTATTACAGCCTCGATATGTTTACGATAAATATTTAACGCCACGGTAAAGGTAGTATATGGCGGGTATAGAAACCGAATAGCTGCGTTTAACCACAACTGGGTGGGAAAGACTAATGCCAAAACAAGAATATAAACAAAAACAAAGATAAAGGGAAAGAAAAGATGAAGATGAAAATGAAGATGAAGACAAAGATAAAGACAAAGATAAATATAAAGATAAATATAAAGACAAAGACAAAGATAAAGATAAAGATAAAGATAAAGATAAAGATAGAGATAAAGATAAAGATAAAGATGAAGATGAAGATGAAGACAAAGATGAAAATGAAGATGAAGATGAAGATAAAGATAAAGATAAAGATGAAGATGAAGATGAAGATAAAGATAAAGATAAAGATAAAGATAAAGATAAAGATAAAGATAAAGAGTAAGATAAAGATAAAGATAAAGGTAAAGATAAAGATAAAGATAAAGATAAAGATAAAAATAAAGATAAAGATAAAGATAAAGCTAAATATAAATATAAATATAAAGATGAAGATGAAGATGAAGATGAAGATAAAGATCAAGATCAGGATCAAGATCGAGATAAAGATAAAGATAAAAATAAATATGCATTTTGTATATTAGAAAACATCGCACATTTCCATCTTTCTGGAATTTCCTCTATTAAGTTTCACTTCTTCCGCGCGTAGGGACTACACGCACTGAGTTTTTTATTAAAATCTTTGTAAAACTGAAACTCTGTTGTCCCTTCAATAACATTTTTAAATTTCCTTCACATTCAACTTGTGTAATCAACACTTTTGGCATAAAATTTTCCCCTTTCGAAAGCACGCTTCCATCTGTTTTAGTCTTGTTGGGCATAACTTTTATAAAAGCCACAAACGTGTCAGCGCTAGGAGGTCATGCTAATGTATTGTGGGAAAGTATGTTAGTAGATTTTTGACAAACTCGTGCAAACAAGGACGCCCATAAGTATTCACGACTATTACGTGCAGATGCGGAACTTTTCAATGAACTACTACTAGCTTAGTTGTGTTAACACGAATTTATATACACATAGCTACATACACTTAGTTAGCGTGCACGAAGTAAAGTTGCAAGTTTCATAAGAAAGAATGTAGTTGCGATGTCTTGCTAATTATGTGTAATGCAATAATTATTGAAGACGAAAATGCGTACAGAATTACGTCTTTCCCGAAATTAAAAAAAAATATTTAGAAGACGCTTTTGGATGAAAACGCATTGAAGTTTTTTGTATTTTTAGGATGCAACTGAATTTAACCCAAATATTATTTTTTGAGAAATTCAATATGCATACCAACGAAAATTGATCTCCAAGTGGTTTTATATGGCACATTTTTCTCGAAGACATCATCGAGTTTTTGCCAATATTTTACTTCGTCTTATATTTCTAGGAACAACTTGAGTGAAAATCTTCAAAAGCATGACAGAAATAGAGTGCATAGGCTTTTAACGTTCACCGTTTTAAGGTCATCGAGATCGTGGAAGAAATGGCTTCCAAAAGCGTTTGCTCTCCGTTTTGATAGAGCCGGTCAATGGCAGAGAAAATGTGGGATGGTTTCCTCTTCGTCTTCATCCATGCAGCTTCTGCAGTAGTCGTTCCAGGGTGCGCCCTGTCTAGCTGCGTGTGATCCAATCAGACAATGTCCGGTGAGACCTCCAGTCACTCTGCGAATGCTCTGTCTACTAAGATCAAGTAGAGACTTGGTGCGTTTGGCGTCTGTGGCTGGCCAGAGTGTTTTGGCAATGTGACAGGGCGGTTCCATTTGCCATCTTTCGTTCGCAACCTTTATGAATTTTGCATTCAGTAGCAATTTGCGTGTTTGAAGAGGGATGTCGAGAGTATCCCTTATATCTGTATCAAGCAGTGTCGTTCCATGACGCGCGAGTTCATCAGCCTTGCAGTTTCCCTGGATGTCGCAATGTCCAGGTACCCAGACAATGTGGATGCTGAAGGCCTCAGCCATCTCGTTTGAGAGATCGGCAGCATTGAGCAACTGCTTTTGAGGTCAGCGAAATATATCCCACAGATTTAATTGCCGCCTGCGGTCTTTGAGATAGCAATCGGTTCCGCCTGAAAAACACTGCAGTAGTCAGGAAGGCGGAAGCTGAACAATATGCCTAACTGTTGCGAATAAACCCCACCACCAACTCTTTTGTCGAGCCTCGATCCGTCCGATCAAGATTTTACAGTGACCGATATGCGGATGCGTCCATTTCCTAAAGTTTAGACCTTCAAGATTTTGTAATTGGGGGTGTACATAAATACCTGCTGTGACCTCTAAATCTACCTACATATGGGCATATCCTGAAAAGAGACAACCAAAACGAAAAAAATAAAAATCCACCTAGGCCAAACTTTATAATGCCAATCGATAGCTACATATTTCGACTTTCACGCACTGAAATTTTATTTTAATCGGACCATCACATATCAAGATATTAACGAATTTTCTAACTACTTTTCCTAATATTAAAATTTTTTTAGTAAATATACTTTCCAAAAAGCTTCCCTAATTGCGATAGAAATTTATAAAGAATTGAAAACACGTGCAATAGTTAAGCACATCCTCCCTTTTTTAAGTCTTATACCAGAAATTATGTAAAAAGTAGCGACCAATGGTCTAAAGTGAAGTCAAAAATGTTCCTTTTTTCAAAGGTTACGGACGCGAAATATACTTCTTAGATGAAAACGAGAGTAGTAGCGTTTACTTTATTCACCAATATTTTAGTACCAAAGCTAGTTTGGGTTGCTCTCGCTATTTGCAAACTAATTTTCAAGGAAAACTAAAGGATAACCAAATATAAGGACATTAAAAATTGTCGCGTCCGTAACCGTATAATGACAAAGGTTTACAAAAACAACGGCATATATATTTCTAGAGTATTTTTAGGTCGTTGACTGTGAAAATATCCTTCATTTCTTAAAATTGGCTCTTAGTTGCGAATTAATCCGAATTTTGCAAAAATTTCGTTTGTTAAAATTCGGAACTGGTATTTACCATGAAAGGGTTTCAACATTAATTTATGTAACGGTATACGAAAGCCTTGAACTTGACAAATAAGAAAAACATAGATTAGTGTACTTATGTTTGCACATACTATAAAAAAATTGAATTTTTAAAGAAACCATCAGGTATTAGTATTCAAAAATGTTCAATTTGATTTAAATAATTTTTCTGTAAGCCAAACACTTTTGAACGATGCATCGCTAGTTTTTCAACGAAATTTTTTCTTCAACTGTCTAAGTAACTTATAAACATGAGCGAAAAAATTCATAAAAATGCGATAGGGGCTCATATCTACTCATCGAAGCTGTTGAGGTGCATTATTGATTGATATGCCGTTCATTTCTGTTTCCTTGGGATAGCCTTGGAAAATCCTATTGAGGATTCTTAATTTATATCGTTCAAAATCTCCTTTTCGTGCGAGAGGAAACTCTAGCATACTTTTCAACATTATTTTGTTCATGTTTCTTAAGTTAGTTGTACTAGATTTTAAGAAACAATTTCGTTAAAAAAATTAGCGATGTAATTAATTTTTCACAATATATGTGTCAAAAAGTGCGCATATTTAGTATATTATACTTAAAATTCATATGACATTATACTTAATTTTTTGTTAAATGAATATCATTACTGTATTTTATTAATTGGGGAAAATCTGTCGCGTCCGTAACTCGTACTATACGTCATACAGAAAAGGCGAGAAATATTTTTCATAATTCATAAGTCTACCAACCAAACGCAATCTTCGACCTCCATTTCCACATTCAAAGAAAATAACTTTTTCTCCAAACATCGCCGAATTTTGAATATTTCTGCATACGTTAAAAAGCACTTCCCTTTTTTGTCGCGTCCGTACCGGTTTTTATTTGTGTGTATCTTTGTACTAAGCTGCTTATCTTTCACAAATTTTATGCTGAATATATCACTCTTCCAGTGCTTTGCAATAATTATAATATACATACGATCTTTCCATTTCTTTCATATTTTAAGCTTGGTTAAACGCGTACGAATGTCGCGTCCGTTACCCAGGATATGCCCATATGTATGCGAATAAAAAAGCATAAATATGCTTAACGATAACTTGCTTCAGCAAAAGTGCTCCAAACGATGTACCCTCTCAAAAGTTTACTATGGCTGTTCCATTGCAGAAAGTCAGAATTTGTTGGACGGTTATTGTAAACATCTGAATGTTGATCATACGCCACGTACACCCCCACGTTAATTTCTAAATATTTATAGCACTATCGTAAAAAGCAGATTTTTCTTAGCGGTCAGTGCGTTTGACGTGGAGCAGTATATTTTATTCTAAATTTTAATTTTTTTTCACTATCACTCAATAATAAAATTAAGTTAATATAGTATCGCCAAAATCACGCAAGCGAAGTTTCTCTCTTATCAAAAACATAAATTATACAGCTTTATTGTAATACAAGTAAAGTTTTGTTCAATTTATTCTTGTGTTTACTTTATTCAATCAGAGTAAAGGAAATACAAATACAATATGCGGCAAATATCCGAAATGTCATTAGCAGATAAACATTACATTCATTGCTTCCACCGTCATTGACTAATTATTTCAATGGGTTGGCAGTGAATGTGAAGCGCTTACGTATTTACATATCGAGCCCTAACCGCCAAAATAACGTAAGCGAAATTTTTTTCAAAATTTTCTTTTTGATGCATAAATGCTCCTAGAGCATGTAGATGCATTTCTGCAACAAAAAGAAAATTGTAAAAAAAATTTCGCTTACGTTATTTTGGCGGTTATGGCTCGATATGTATGTATGTACTTGTATCTCTAGCTCAAAGGCTCGATTCCTAGCGCTGCGTTATTTCTTAAATTTTATGGAAATTTTATTGTTACATAATCTTATACATAAAAAGTCCGCGTGTGTCTGTTGGTATGTCTTTAATAGACTCGAAAAGGTGTTTCATGCATTTTCTTTGACTGCATGTAAAAACAAGGCTATACTTAATAATTTTCTTTTTTTTTAATTTACATGCTGTTAGAGAAAATATTTGAAAACGTCCGACTTTTTTTAAATTAAAAAAAAATTTAAAAATATCAAACTGAGAAACTTTTACCTGGAAAATTTTTGCTTATTTAAATTTTGTAGGGTTTAGCGAAGCGCGCCGGGTAAGCTAGTCTTTTATAAAATACAATTTTAAGTAAAAACATTTCTTCTTACATTCAACAGTCACTTAACCCCAGTTCCTCACAATAAAGACGGCGCTTTCTACACTTATTGTTTGCCCGTTCAAGATTTGAGGGCATACACTGAACTTTTTTAAGCCTATTATGTGCACATTTAACTATTTGAAAGTAAATATTGGGAATCTGCTTACGCCATTATGTGGCTGTAAATCGTTATAAACTTCGCCAAAGTTGGAAAGGATGATAAACAAATTCACTTGCCAAAATAAATGTGTAAGCATAGGCGAAGTAGCTGGGTAAATTCCTATTGCTAGATAGATATTAATATCTTTTAAATGTTAAAGGGCTGTCTGCAGTTCACAAGAAAAATCACAAGAAATATTTTTCATTATTTCTGTTGGGTGAAAATGTACTTTGCTGTTGCTGTAAAATTTCTTGAAGAAGTAAATATTCGAGCATTTTTTTCTTGAGACCTGCTACTGATTTAAGAAATTTTGATAGAAGAAAATTACTTGTCCATTTCTTGAGAGCTGCAGACAGCCCTTAATTGCAAACATTCTTGTGAATTTATGTGAAAAGTTGCTCACTGTTTGTTTTTTATGTAGTTTATAGACTCATATACTACATACACTTTACGCACTTTGAGCGTAAGAAGCTTTATGTTCCACTCATCGATCGAGATTCACTGCATGTGTCAAAATTAGTCCACCAGCTACTAGTAGCTACTATATACTTCTTGTCAGGAATCTCAGAAAAGATTTATACCTGTACGTGAATCCTCAAACCATGTAGCAAAAACTTTTTCTCTACGATTTTGGGAGTTTTTGACATTCCTAAACTCATTTAGAGTCAGTTGTTGCCGATCTGAGGGCCTGAGGTGACTGTCTAAAACAAAGTTGAGTTTTTAGTGAACAACTTACCAATCTTGCATAGAACTCAATCTGAAAAGCATTTCGGTAATCTTGGATATGTCAAATTCCGTTCCTAGGCCCATTTTGGAGTCATCTGTGGAGATGTCAGATTCCTACCCTGCTTTGTTGGAAACTTCGAGGACCTAAGTCGATCTCAGTGATTTGGTGGCCAAAGCTTCTCTGTTTTACTCCAACTATGTCTAAAAAATATAACTAATCTGTGCTTCAGTCGGCTTTGGGGACACTCCTGGATGTTGCAACTATAAAATTGCTCTAAGATACTTTTAGATAGTAGCAATACCCAGGAGTCTTTAATGCAGTCTGGAGCATCGAGCGCGCTGTTTTCGTTAAATACAGATATTAGACCTTTCGATTTTGTTCGCACATTTTCAAACAGCGCGGGCATATGAGCAACGAGTTCTCTTCTGGATGAGAATCGCACTTCCTCGATACAGCCGAAGTCAAAGTTGGCTTAAAATTATAATAAATATATAAAAATTGCATGAGTGCACTAAATTAGAGAGAGCTGCAAATAAATGAGGTGTATAAGGTAAACAAAATGTATAACAAGTAACTATACAGACCTACTTATGTGCATACATACTTATGTAAACTAACTTGGTAGTATTCCGCTCTCAAAGTATTTATGTATGCCAGTTTGCACTCATAATGTATATACAGGTTGTCCCAGGAGTCGACGTCAAGCCGGAAACGGCTGACAGGCCAGGTCATAATAGTTATCAGAAAAATATAAAAAAATCTTAGTCTTGTATATTTAAAATTGTAGGCGTTCAAAAAAGGAAAAAAAACTATACCCTGCGATTGTTTTGTAATTCGTGTTACTACAAATTTCTACTTTTTCTTCTGGGACACCCTGTATGTACATTTATATATTTAACGTTTTATAGCATAATTTAGTGATGCTGAAAAAAAAATCAAAGGTATCTACATAATTTGGCATAAATAAACCTGGAAGTACTTAATTGGCTTCAGTGAAGAAGTGGAACTGAAAAGGCAAACTTATACAAGATTATATGTATGTTTTATGCAGCAATTGTATGCATAAATATGTAACAACTTCAAGCAGAAATAAAAGCATTTTGCACTCACATTGAAATTGTGTAACATATTCAAGCGTATGTAGTTAAACTTGAACTGCGTGCTAAGTATTTCCATACACACATTTAAGGTTTTCAGTTAATTTACATCCCACTTGTGCTGCTCTCAAATTCGCAATGATTTCAAATGTAGCATGGGATTCTAAGTACTCGTACATGCAATTAATGGCTATTTTAGATATACACGCATGTACGTGCAGTTTTAATTACTTTCGATTTCGGCATTCCACACTGAGCTAGAACATACATACATACAATTGTATGTACCAAATTCAATCGATAGCGGATGCAGTTGAAAATGGAAAGCAAGTAATTCACCAATTAAAAGCAAACTGATTCAATGGAATACTCGTACCTTGACAGTGAAAAAGAGTGCGCTATCAAGAACTTGTGTGCCTAATTAAAAGAGTTAAAAAGGTTGGCGTGAAAATCGATTGGCAAATGGAAGATACATAATTTTTATTTTGCAAAGGATTGAATTTAACATGAAAGTGTTTTGGAAATTTAAACACAATACACATACACACATAACTTGGAAAACGAAATGATTGTAGACAGCTATTCAAAGTCTAGATATTCATTCATACAGCAATGATGCAACTTGGAAGAACTTGGACCAGGCTTTAAGCCAACTTCGAAATCAAATTTAAGTTTCATTAAATTTGCTCAGATCGCTTTGATATTGACACCTAATAGAGTGTTTGCATGCACGCCAAATTAAGCAATTCGGTCACTATTTTCAATTTCAATTGAAGTTATGATACTGTCAGCTGAAATTGTAGACGAAGAGGAAGGTGGAAATTTATTCCAAATTCATACATCGTAATCCTCTCACGAAGAAAGGTCTCACAATAACAAGATTCTTAAACCTTGAGCTTGAGGCGATATTTAGTCTAACTGCATGAATATCAGTCGAATAAAATCCGTGTAATGAGAGTGTAGTGTTCTGCGATATAGTTAGCTGTGATCTGGGATCTATATGAACTTGGTATTGAAGTAATCTGATGCGACCGCGTGGAAAATCAGACATTCCATCGCATTTTTCATTAGGTTAGAAAGTCGTATATGAAGCTATCATATTTCCACTCGGAGGCTGCTGAAAAAGCGAAATCTCAAGTGCTTGAGTCGCTTTGTCTGGAGTACTGAACATTGATATATGAAATGATGAATCGATTCCTCATCTTCCTCATCGCTTCCTCACTTCTGCAAAGCGAACTTGTTGATATACACCCTCCTTGGTGTTTTGGTGCATAGCACAGTGTCCCGTGATGGCGCCGGTAAGTATTCTTACTGCGGATTTGTTTAACATCAAAAGTTCCTCAGTTCGTTTTTTATTTAGCCTCGGCCAACAAGACCTTGAGACCTCGCCGTCGCCTCGATTGCTCCATAGGACATTTGTTACGGCTATGGTGTGCTCGTCAATTTTCCTTAGTAGATCAAAAATCGGTGGGTGTAGGGAGTTTTTCGGCTCGCTGTCTAACCATCGCATCGGCTTTTTTGTTAGCTTCGATATTGCTATGTCCAGGAACCCAGCAGAGAGCGGCCTTGACTTCACTACATTGGAATCTAACGAATTCAATGCCGCTTGGCTGTCAACGAATATAGTGTAATTGGAACTTTATATTTTGTATAAGACAAGCAGCCTTATCTCTTCGCATGAAAGACACTGCAGTCATCAGGGAGGCAAGAGATGATGATTTCCTTACCTGTACATCAGTTTTCAGTTTTTCCCTCCCTGAAGGGTTCATAGGTATTAGTAAGCACCAAATCCCACGGCTATACCCTCTTAGCAAACACTGCAGTGATTCGGGTTTCCGAACTTAAGGTTGATAGTGAGTATCTTCCCATTCAACTTCGATACATTCATGAATAGGTTCATTGAGTTTAAGATTCAAAGCTTTCAGCTCGGTAGTCTTCCCTTGGGGGAACATAAGTGGTAAAGGATCCTGTCGAACACAGCACTGATTTTCAATGGCCGCTTCCAGTCTTAGAATTCCGCAGTGTTTTGACTATTTTTAGAGCAAACCTAGATTTTTGTAACCTCAAACTTCCATAAGAGCAAGCTTTCAAGCTTTACGTCGTATCAGCTCTGACCCTGTGCAATCTAGACCTATGTTTGCAATTCTTTATTTGGGATACACTTACAACAAATTGGCTCGATTTTTAAGACTCACACAATTTTGGACACAAATCAGGTACATATATACTTAATATTGACACCTCAAATACTTTAAATTCAAGCTGCCCAAAGAAGTAAAAGGTCTGCAGCAAAGAATCGCGCAATATTAGTATCGGCCTAAAGAGGTTTGAGAAGGTTTAAAACTATTTTATTTTTCTGGGTTTAGACAAATGTGCGGTCTGCTCCTACTTCGGTCAAAGTCTAACCTCCCTTTGAACACTTCACCAACAATCTTATTTGATTACTACGAGACTACAATGCATCTCCGAAGGCTTCATAAACTAAATAGAGTATCCACTCCGAGATAGAGAGCATGCTTATGTAATCCAATTAAACCCTAAGGTGGGTTCATAGAAGGACGTTTTAAAAAAATGCGCAATTAAGTGAGTAATGCTTTTTTTTCTTCTTGTCAGTTTTCATATGGAATTAAAAAAAAAAAATCACCTATAAATTTTGATTAATCTAGATTTAAAGTACAAATGGTTTTTGTTTCTTCTTGCTTTTAATTTATTTAAAATTTATTTGCTTTCAGGATAATTTTTTAATTTTTTTTCCCTGAGGGATAGTATTGCGGCATTGCGCGAATACTATGTGCATTTGTTTTATTGTTATTTATAGTCATTGTTTAGTTTTTTTGTATCAAATTTTTTTGTGCTCCTCTGTTGCATTGCTACCGCTTAATTGATTTTCAATAAAAGTGTCAGCTGCAGCGGCAAAACACCACAAACAAATTACGTGCAGAGTACTCTAATAAACGTCAGAGTGTCTTCTTCTTCTTTCTTCTTTATTGGCGCTGTAACCGCCTAAGCGATTTTGGCCGAGTCCAAAACAGCACGCGAGTCATTTCTCTTCTGTGCCAACTGACGCCAATTGGAAATGCCAAGTGAAGCCAAGTCCTTCTCCACCTGGTCTTTCCAACGCAGAGGAGGCCTTCCTCTTCCTCTATTACCAGCATCGCGACCCGCGTTGAATACTTTCAGAGCAGGAGCATTTCTGTCCATTCGAACGACATGACCTAGCCAGCGGAGCCGCTGTATCTTAATTCGCTGCACTATGTCTACATCGTTGTAAAGCTCATACAGCTCATCGTTAAATCGTCTGCGGTACTCGCCATTGCCAACGCGCAAAGGCCCGTAAATCTTTCG
>JAPVRG010293235.1:0-10320 GCA_029783565.1 Rhagoletis cerasi
TGAACGAATTCTTCGTATTTCGCAAGCGCACATTCCACCAACGAATTCTCCGTATTTTACAACAAACACACACGAGCAAAAGAGTGAATTAGTGGGTGAGGCAGAGCGTTTCGAAATGGAGGGTTTCGGTTTAATACAAGAAAAAGTGTTGCAAACATTTTAAGTAAACTAAATAAAATCAATTAAAAAACATCGATGTGAAACATCGCTCCGAGTAACATCGATGCATCGATGTTTTTAGATTTGAAACATCGATGGCAAACATCGATGCTTTTTGACTAAACCATCGATGTTTCAAAAACATCGATGTATCGTTTGCATCCCTACTTGTATTACAATTTTTTTTCCTCATTTAAAAAAAATAACTTTCATAATATTAAATAAACAAAATAAAGTGTTTTAGTGTTT
Source organism: Rhagoletis cerasi (assembly GCA_029783565.1). Classification (NCBI taxonomy): domain Eukaryota; kingdom Metazoa; phylum Arthropoda; class Insecta; order Diptera; family Tephritidae; genus Rhagoletis; species Rhagoletis cerasi. Next base: position 409 of record JAPVRG010293235.1, read on the forward strand.
GACATGTGCTCTCGGGTAGATTAAGGAACAAATTAAAAAATTTTAAAAATATCCTTTAAAATTTGTATCCTTTAATATCCTTATATGTTCATAGGATTTTAATTAAACTAAGATTCATCAAAAATCATTAATAATTAAAAATATTTGCAGGATACTATTTTTAAAGGACATTTTTTACATTTTCTAGAAGGATAATTGAAAATAAATAAATAATAATTGATACCCATATCTCCATATTTTGTGTAAACTTTTGGAAATATGTTATAATTTATGGTCCTTTGGAAAAAATCCTGACTGCCAGGTAAAAAACCAAAAACGCAGATTTACTAAATATTATGTCCTAATACTCTAGGGAATATAGTAATACCGTCTTATACAGAAGTAAAATGAGTAAATTAACAAAACAGGTGAACTGCACCAAACTTATTCTGATAACTTTGACTGCAAGTCGGCACGGGTTGCCGTGCTCCGAATTCATTAATGCACTCATTTAGATTTTCGAAATCAGAAAATTAGAAATAAGATATTTACTTTTCAATTACTGATGTTATTAATACCTGTGGCGTTATTTAATCCCGAACGTATCCACTAAAATTTTTGATATTTCATTCTTCTATGGAAGCTTCAATGCCGAATTTCCATCAGGAAAAATAATAGGCGCGTCTATTTAAAAGGTCATGTGGAAAGAACTTAATGACTATTTTTTTTAAAATAGTGACACGAATATTGGACCGTATTGTTGTTTTCGCACGAATTGAAAATTTGAAACTTTCCTATAACTTTTCTTTACAAAAATTTAAAATTTTCGTTTCATACGAAAACAAGAATCCAGCCCATTATTTAGCAAACAACCGTCATGTGTAAATCCAGCATAAGACTTTTCTTACGGTATACATGCAAAAGTTTTTTTGCACATTAAAATCTCTTTAGATTTTTCTTATGCAACGTTTTCACTAGACATAAAATTATTAGATATTTATGCCTTTCAAAAACTGTCGTGTGGAGAGAAACTTAAGACAATTAATATGACAATTAAATTGATATGCACTGCTTGCCATTAAAATTTTTACATTACAATTAGGGTATTCACAAGATGTCGACAGCATCGTATAGTCGTAAAATCCTTTTATGTAAAATAACGGTTAAAATGTTTTTAGAGGAGTTGTAACTACGCCGAAATGTTAATAAAATAATAGAAAATATATAATTAGCCGCTATTGTAAACTACGAATCCCTAAACCCATTTTAGCCGTTATTTTACCTTAAAAAATTTTCCATTTTTAAGACTTTCCGACGTTTACGACATCTTGTGAATACCCTCAATGTCTACAGAAATCTCGGCATTTGACTGTTAAAGGAATCCATATAGCGCCGAATTTTCGCTATCAAAAAAATGTGTGTTATTTAAAATCTACGTTTTGGAAACTGATTTAATGATTATTTTTGTCGTAGTGGCAATAATGTTTTTTTTTTCTAGCTGTTGGTGTTTCCGACAAGGTAGGTGGGAATATGATGTATTGCGGAACGAAACTTTTGTCATTTACTGTCTTGTGGAAACCCGTTATAAGACTTTTTTACTAAATCTACATAGTTACATTTGAAATTAAAATATTTAAAATTTTGCTGACGAAATTCACGTTTACCAAAACCATTTCTACTCAATGAAAGCTTTAAGCTTTTGTATAAAGCTACTATTATCAAAAATCGACTGTATCTACGTATATATGGATATATTTATGAACGCTCTTCTCTCTCTACAATTATCGAAATGCATTTATTCACAAAATGTTTTGAAACCTACACCATAAGCGACGACATTACAGACACAATAACAACAGCACAAATGTTCAAAAAGGTGGATAAATATTTGAACTTTCAGGTGGTTTCAATCCGCGTTGATACAGCTGAAAGTATGCTGGAAGTGTAGAATAAGCATTACAATTTACATATATGTATGTAAAAAAGCTGGCCAAAGTCAAACCAAAAATGTTACAATAAATTGATGATTTCATTCCTTCGCTCTTTTCCATAATAAAGCCAATAAAAGACATTTTGTATTTGACCAGAAACTCAAGCTAAGAGCTTAGTTTGTATGGAAGACTTAGCCAACATAACTATATTGAACAAAGACTTCCCTACAAACCAAGCTAATTGCTTAAGTTTCTGGTCAAATAAAACACGCCTAATGCTAATGAAAACAAAATTTTCATGCTTACGTGACGGATCTCATAGTGCCATTACATCGTCGCCTCCCCCTCCACCAGTATCGCCCAAATTATTTTGTGAACCTATATTATTTTTCGCTAATATCGTATCCGTATCCACACAACCTTTGAAACGCATTTTTGCATCATCACCCACATAGACAGTCTTCTGGCAGAGCAGCAGCACCAGACAAGACACGACGAACAACACCGATGGCACCACCGAAGCGATAACAAACTGACGATAGGTGACCTCCAAATCGAAACGTGCAACAACAATCTCCTTCTTTGAGGGCGAGTAGAAGCAAGGGAAACGCGCGCGTGCATTATGATCGCTGCCATCACGGCCGAAATCCTTCAAGAATTCCTTGCATTCATCCATCAGCGTATTCACACAACCCTCTAGATTTATCATCAACTTCGACTCATTCGAAATGGTCAAATCGAAATCGGGTGGCGCAATCTCTGGTGTCGGCACCGAAACGGATATATGCAAATGGCTTAGATACGTGAAATTTGTCAAATCGGTAAGCATATTATGCTCAAGCGTAGAACCATTGATACAATCCACTGCCTCAACGCGATCCGATGTATTCTTAATGAAGTAACACGAGGCCATAACTACATTATCGGCCGATTCGTTCCACACCTCCTCTTTTGTCTCGGCATTAATTGCATTCTGACACTGCGACAAATACACTTTATCACCACTTAGCACAACAACATTCTTATTGCGTGTCGGTATATCGACACAGCGACGGTCACAATTGTAGGGGGTGCGTATTTTACGACATGTCCCACGATTACACGAAAACAAACCGTTTATATCCATACAATTGATTTTCCCCCGCCGCCCCGAACACTTAACCGGCGAATCGCTATTCTTGAAAACACACTCAAACGCATCGGTTATATTCAAGCACTGACCTTCGGTACAATTGAATGTGCCCGTCAAATTTTTACATTCATCATTAATGCAACGCGCCTTATCGGCGCGGTCCTGATCGATGCCATAGCATGTCTTATTCGCCGAATTTGTGCAATTCTGGAATGTGAGATTGGTGCCATTGCTGCGCAAATTTACATAGATTTGTATGCAGGCGCCGGAGGTCTTACTCAGACACCATTCACCGCACGAACCCCATTCGCAATTGTCCTTGTTGACGGCGCGTGTGGTGGTGCACATGACGGGCGTTGGATCGATGCCGCTCTTGAAGGCGCGAGTCGATGGCATATAAATGGCGACAGTTAGATAGACTAGCGCCACCGAACTGAGCACAAGCGTCATTTGACACACGCAAATGGTGCCACAAATGCGCTGATCCTGTGGTGGGACGATAAGGTCCTCGCTAGGCACCTTTTTCTTACCCATTTTTGTGGTGTTGGTGCTGGTGCTGGTGTCGCTGCTGGTGGTGGTGCTGATGAGACGACGCGCGATTCACGCTTGGCAGTTAGTATGAAAAGTTGTTAGCTGAGCGAGTAAGTAGTTGTCGTTCTAGTTGATTGTTTGTTGCGGACTTTTCTATCAGATTTCAGTTTTGATTTCTTGTGTAGTATTTTTTCGCTGAATTAATTTTTTAAACAAACAACACATTGAGCGCTAGAAATTTCTACAACGCTCTGGTCACCGTCGAATTTCTTTGCCCATTCGCCAGCCAACTAGGCGTGGGTGTAGAAATCGGCTGCTAATTTGCCTGTATGTGTGTGTGTTGTGTGTTTTGGCCTGGCACGTTTATAGCTTTAATGTGTATTTTAGTTGTTACTACTGTCGCCTCGCTATCGATTGTAGCATATGTATGGCAGTCACAGCTAAGCGCACAAATACACCGAGAACTTGGGCGATTAAATTGAATAGTCGACTTTGGATTAAAAAATGCTGGCTAAGCCTTCTAATGCCGCTACAATTTTAGTTGTTTTTTAAGTGATTTATATAACTGATTTGTTTTTGCTTTTTTTTTTTTGTTATTTTACTTCTAGTTTATTTTCACTACACAAAGCACACTTTCACCCGCACTTCGGCGCTTTTTAAACAAACATCCTAGCCGACTTTTTTGATGGTCACGAAGAATACTTGCAATATCGATTTTTCCTACAAAGTGCTGTGGCAGTTGTGCTGGCTTTTGGCTTTTTGTTCTTGTTTACTTCGCTGCTGCACTAATTTTGCATTTTCATTGATAGTCATAAATTTTAGTTGAACATTGTAGCCAACTTACGCACGCATTTTACATAAATTTATGGTCACTCGGTCACAAAAAAGATGACTCCAGCAGCCGTATTCGCATTCGCAAAAAATACGCACGCCACACACCCATCAATACATGAAATTGGTCCACGCTATGTAATACAGGCCAATTCGCTGTAGGTTAACTGCCACTGTGCCACTGAATTTGGTTCTTTGTTCTACTCTGAGTACAGCCGCACTGAAGTATGCCCTGCTGGCACATTATTCCACTCCTTCCCTGCCTGCACTTAGCACAACATGCCACATTTCTTTGCACTTCTTATTGATTTAGCGCTGCAGCAAATTTTTAATGCTATTCTTTTGTTTTAATCAATTAAAAATCTTTTTCACAACTCCATTAAATCGTTTCAAGATTTTCGTTTTCGTTTTCGTTCTTTGCACCGCTCCGACCACGGGCAATATGAGCATGTTGTGTGTATTGCAAAGTGGCCAAATGGCAGCTTGAAAAGTGCCTATCTGCCTATCCGCCTATCTGCCTATCTACCTAACCGTTGAGCAACACAATCCTCTTAAAACTCTAATAGCATAGAGATTTTTGGAGAGCATGTGTGGTAACATGTATGCTAAATAGCAGAGAGCATAGCACTCAGATGGCTGTATTAAGCAAGCAAGTGTGCGGTGAGAAAGTGTTGGGCGAAAGCTCCTTCGAAACTCAAAAAAAAATGTTTGCAAAATCACGAAGCATGCGCGCGCACTTTTCCTACTTGCAACGAAAAATAAAAATCGATAGCAGCATTCGTTCTGATTTTCCAATTTTTATTCTTTGTTGAGTTCCTGGCATTCCGTTGCTTGTCATGCTGTTGGCAGCTAGCCCCTTCCTCTCTGCGACGATTACCGCTATCTATATATTCGTGTCATTCAGTTTTCAGTCAGCTTGGCACTGTCTTACTTACTTTTGCTTTTTCGTCCAACTTTCACCCCGCTCCCTAACCAACTTTGCATGACATTTGGCAATATAGCCGCTTGACAGTTTGGCAATTTTACTGCTTGCGTGCTCTATTTTTGCATACTTTTGATTGTTCACTTCTTTCGTTTGCCACCTTAGGTTTATTTCATGTAGTGGGGTGTGTGTGTTTTTATTGGATCCATGCTTGTGTTAGTAGTCATGTATGGATCGTCAGCTGGTTTTTGATGTTAATGAAAGATTTTCGTATTATTAGAAAAATAAAAATCTTCTGATTATCTTCTTCTAGGAAGCCCTATTTCTCGAGGCGCAATATTCTGTCAGCGTCCCCAATGAGTTCTTTTATTTTTACAGGATCGACTTAAGGAGAATTAAAATTAATGTTTTTTTTGTCCGGACAAGGCCGAGCAGTCGCGAAAAATGTGCTCCAACGCCTCATCGTCCTCATAGCAAAGTCGGCATTCTCTGTCTGTAGACAGGCCAACCCGGGGCATAAAAGACCGCAGTTGGTTATGACTGGTTAAATATCCGCGAGTAAACTGATGTCAGCTTTGTATAGGAGGTTAATAAACCAAATAAGTTCGGACTGCCTAAGGTTCCACACAACTAACTGCTCCCTGAGTTTATCCCATAAGTATATATAAGCATCGAAACAGACCAACTGAGTCTCTTAAATGGCTCCCGTCGTACGAAAGCAGATGCTGAGCCTTCTCTCGCTAGATCGTCGGCGACTTCGTTTCTTGCATACCACCGTGATCTGGTAGCCTTCTTCCTCGCTTGTTTCTGGGTTGAAGAGTATATAAATTTTTTTAAGTTTTTAGATCACTACCCTTCTGTAGAGGGCAATAAAGATAGCATTGCTGTCTGAAAAGATATCTAATGAAGCGCCTTTCAAATCCTTTCCAATGTTCATTGTGGATTAGGTCAGGTTTCTAGCACCTCTGCCTCTGGGCCATCTGCTAATTGCAATAAAAAGTTTGGTACCAGGTGCATTAATACCCGCACCTTTTCTGCTTTTCATCCTGCTATCCAGTCTGTGTATCAATATACATAGCCAAAATGGAAGTGCGGGAGCCAATTTGTCCAAACTTTCCGTTGTGAAATTGTTTTCCTATAATTTCCTACCAAAGAAGATTTCTTATGGCAAAGGTAGAGTCCGCATTATCTAACCGTGAAAGTTTTTTCCCAAATACTTACCCGAAACGTATGCTTACTTATCTAGATTACCACCAGATATTCGAAGTTGCAACTCTCTCGTGATTTTTGCTGCTTGCACAAAACTATGGGGCGGAGTCCACCTTAGAACCAACTTCAGCGCCGTGGTTGAACAATTCCTCATTGGTCTTGTAGCCGAGAGTAAAAATAAGTCTTGGTTATAATGATTTTGGTTACCAATCTACGGAGACGTAAGAAAAATTGGACAATGCTCGATGCAGATGCACATGGCATATGTGACTTTACTAAAAATTTTGCCTAAGGAATTTCAACTCAGCGCCTTATCAAGGGTAATACGAAGACATCTGTCCTCGTCAGAGCAGTCAAGTATTATGTCTCCAAGGGTGACATAAACAGGATTTGGCTTATAGTTTCTTGTGGACGGTACAAGAACTCACAAAAGCTCTAACTGTATTTGAGCAGTTTGAAAGTTTAATAAAAAAGTAGAGTTCTCCAGATCCAAATTTTCGTCGAAACGCTGATTTTTTTAACACAATATTTAATCTAGTGCTGTAGTATTTGTTTTTCCTATACTATTTGATGGATTGTGAGTTATCTGACCGCTTTGGATGAATCTGAATTCCAAATATTAATATTTCTATATTAAGGTAACGATATATACATAAAAGATAGTTGCTCATGTGCTCCTCTAGACCAAAATGACAGCAAAAATGTGACTTAAAAATAATAATAGGGCTCATGTACCAGCTGCTAAGCGGAATTTGGCCCGCGAAATTCGGGACCAAACTAGGTTTAAGACAGGGCTACTCCATTTTGTGCAACAGATGTTATAGACATTTTTGGCCTTTACGTCAGGGCCGTCTGTACAACACTATCCAGCTTAGAGAAGGAGGCATGTCACTGATGCGAATCATATTGGAAGTAGTGAAAGGCTTTGTATACCTAGAATCCAGCATTAACACCACCAACAAAATCAGCCTATGGAAAAATCGAAGAATAACTTTTGCCAATAGGTGCTAATATGGTTCTGTAGGCAATTAAACAGCATAGTCCTTTTTCGGCAAACAAAAATCACGCTCCACAAATCCGCATAAACGTGGCGATGTCGAACAAACATGAGAAGGCTTTTGGTTTGGTTAGGTTAAGTGGCAGCCCCGTGCAATCGGAGCTCACTTAGACAATTTGATATTGTCCTTTGTGATACCACAATTCTGAACGTCACCCTATACTCATACCTACCTTATCGTTAAAACGCCCCGAGCCGATTATGCATTTACAAATTCGGCTAATCTCAATGCCCCAGAGCTGGGCATCTAAGAAGGTAGTATTGAGGTGATTCCACCTCTTCATCTTGGGTGCGTTGAACACGAAAATTCTATGCAAAATCTGAGGGGTACCAAAGAAGATGGAACGACGCACTGTTCGACCGTTACAATGGCATGTACGCATAAAAGTGCTGATTTCGTTGGATAATGATGGATAATGATGCTGCGGTGAAAATATCCTTTGATTCGGCCAACCATGCGAGGACAACGACCACAAGGGTGCCCAGCAATATATTGGAAGGGCTAAGAGCAGAAAGTCGTGTATACAGTTGATAACATAACCTGGCGCAACGGCGAAAAGGAGAGAGGAAATTGGCAGAAATTGTCTGGCTTCGGTTCAAACCAGCAAATACTTAAGAGAATACAACTCTTCGAGCCGCTTTCTAGGCAATCAATTTTAATAGTTTCATGCTCAAATTATCCGATGCCGCAAACAATTTTGTGCATGATGGACTAATTCTTTATAGAATTGCTGATTTGTGGGCGATAGATTTGACATGGATTGACCCAAATACTTTGATAAAAAAAAATCCCTAAGAGACCTTGCAGAAAAGAAATATCGTAGAACATGGTTATTTGTTTTCAATCTTTGAATAAATTAAACTCCACCATCAAGTACTTAAGCTGAAATCCTTGTTCAAGACTTCTCTTTGGATAGAAACAGTGTCCGATTGGCCGAATATAAAGCAAAAGATATCCAAAACGCATTTGCTATACCACAAGTAACTTTCACTGCGTATATCCTTTTCAAATAATGGCGCATTTACATGGTATGAATCCATATGAACTGTTGATACGCTATAATAGCGTGGCTATCTGTTCCAATGAGGAATTCAATGATATAGAGCGGGATGCATATAAAACATATTTTCATATAAAAAATTATGGGGAGATACTGTAAACATACTGTTGTGATACTGTAAGGCATATGAATTTATAGCAAGTTAGATTTTCATACATCTTCCTATAAAAACTTTTACAGATGCAGGGATACCAAATGAGACTTTCTCTATTAAGATGCATTTTTAACGTAAAACCCCACCGAAAAAGAGGAAAGCGGTAACTCTTTGACTTGAATTTACATGTCGATGTCAAACGTTTGAAGTTTGAAAATTAAAAAACGTAAACAAACAGAACAGACAAACGAACGGTTTTTTAATTAAACTTTTGGAATTGAGGCAGCACACATACCAAAAATAACAACAATCACATGAATCATCTCCTGACATGAAGTTTCCTCTACTTAAAATCAAATTTCATAAAATATAAACCTAAAATTGTAAAGCTGCAACAAACAGTAAATTTAATTGTTTCTTGTTTACAAAACAAATATTTAAGTAAAAATTATAGAAAACGTATATATCGCTCCCACTCATTTCTTCATAGAGTTGGTGCCTCTGACTTTTACAAAATGCAGACACACCAGATCGGTGTTTTCGTGTTTTGGTGGCTTTTTGAATAAAAATATATGTAAAATCCATTGAAAAAGTGGAGAATGGCATCGCTACCATTTGAATTTTCACACCCATGTCAAATGTTTGACTTTTGAGAAACAAAAAATGTAAATAAACAAATTTCCAGTGTGGAAATTGTTTTTACATTAAATGTTGTAAATAGAAGCAGCTAAAATATGAAAAAACAACACAAATCCACAGCGCGTTGATAAAAAATCAAAGTGTAAAGACTTTGCACTAAGTTCCGGTCATCTTTTCATTAGATTTCAGCAAAAAAATGGTTCCAGTTCCGAAGCCGGCACAAAAAAAATTTCGTTGTTTATTATTTACAAATTGACTTGCCAAAAATACAATTCAGAGCTATGGGAAAAAAATATATCGCTTTCATTCACATCTTAATAGAGTTGGTGCTTCTCTTATAGGAAAATTCATACCATGTAAATGCAGCTTAAACATCACATATAACTAGAGAACGACCGAACGTCGATTTTTAAGGCCGAACCGAACCGAACCGAACTTCGGCCAATTTCGGCCGAAGCCGAACCGAAGCCGAACCGAACATTTTCAAGGGCCCAAGTAATAAAAAAGCAATGACTTTTTAAAAATG
>JAPVRG010293263.1:2326-12492 GCA_029783565.1 Rhagoletis cerasi
ACTGCAAGGAAGAAATATTTCAATCGATTTATTTGTTTTTGATTTATAGCATGGGTTAAAAACGATTTGATGATTTTTTACCACATTTTGGCATATTGACACGCCCATTTTATAGATTCCTTCAAATAATGTTGAAATTGTCCTTCCCAGATAGCTAAGCTTTGAAATGCAAAAAATCATGTTCAAATCGGATCAGTCTGTGCGAAGTTATTAAATTACATACGTATTTTGGGACTTTATTTTATAAGATGTATAGATAGATAGATATAGATAGATATAGATATAGAAGATAGATAGATACCTAATGGGTTTTGAAAATAACATCAAATCTAATCCTAAAGCATTTTGGTCCTTTATCAACTCCAAGCGTACCTCCTCTGTTTTTCCAATTTCCATGCAGTATGAAGGGAAGCAGTCATCATCACTTAATGACACGGCGAATATGTTCGCAGATTTTTTCAAATCTAACTTTGTTAATGAGTATCCTTTGAGTGGTGAGCCCTCTTTCAATAACACTTCTACTTCTTTGGATTTTGGATCTCTGCTGTTATCGGAAGATGAAATTTTTTATGGAATAAGAAGCCTAAAGAATTCCAAAAAAGTGGACGTGCATCAAATATCGCCTTTGTTTCTTAAGCAAAGCATTGCTTCGATTTCCGAACCACTGCTGCTTTTATTCAATTTATCATTAAAGTTAGGCCTTTCTCTGGATGAATGGAAAATCACTTCCGTCTCCCTCATTTTTAAAGCAGGTAACAAAAGTGACATCTCCAACTATCGCCCTATCTCTAAGCTTCCTAATATTGCAAAATTATTCGAAAAGCTTGTTTGTAATAAACTTTCTTTTGCTATTAAGCAATTGATATCCCCTTGTCAACATGGGTTTGTACCTGGGCGCTCAACTGTCAGTAATTTAACTGTTTTTTTTTTTCAAATTATTGTCTTTCGTCATTTGAAGCTGGTTGCCAAGTTAATGTCATTTATACGGACATTTCAAAAGCTTTTGATCGTGTATCCCATAATATACTTCTTAAGAAGTTAAATCTTTTTGGTTTTCACTCGAGCTTTTTGTCTTGGATCAAGTCCTATCTTTCCAATAGAATAAATAAAGTTGTTGTTGATGGTGTTAGCTCTTACCCCTATATTGCAACATCAGGAGTTCCACAAGGGAGCATATTAGGTACTATGTTCTTTGTTATTTTCATGAATGATTGCAGTGTTTGTTTTAGATATTGTAATTATTTGTTGTACGCAGACGACGTCAAAGTTTTTAAGAAAATTGAATGCTTGTCTGATATTGGGGTCCTTCAATCTGAGCTTAAAAGTTTTTGTGATTGGTGTTTTCGTAATAAGTTGTCAATAAATATAAATAAATGTTGTTCTGTAACTTATTTCAAGTCTCGTTCTCCGTTGCGGTCGTCTTATACTATTTCAAATGTTGTCCTAAACACTAGTTCCAAATTTAAAGATCTAGGTGTTGTATTTGACTCATCTTTCACATTTGTTGAACATTTAAACTATATTATTCCCAAAGCGTACGCCTCTCTAGCATTCATTAAACGGAATAGTGAACAATTCAAAGAACTTTATACAAGAAAGATTTTATATTCTGCCTTTGTTAGGTCTAAACTTGAATATGCCTCTCTCATATGCAATCCTACTTATGAAATTCACCATAAAGGATAGAACGGGTTCAGAAAAGCTTTTTAAAATTTGGTCTAGCCCAAATTAGGTTTGAAAACCCTTCTCCTCGTTACGAACTAATAAGCTTACATACACTTCGCAGCAGACGAATTATTTCTGGCCTAATGTTCTTACATGATGTTTTGAGTGGAGCAATTGACTGCCCTGCCCTTTTAGTTCTCATTAAACTTAATGCTCCAATGAGAATGCTACGTCAACATGATTTGTTTGTGATTGATTTTTGTAAAACAAACTATGCTCTAAATCAACCAGTTACTAGGGCAATGTGTGAGTTCAATGCTTTATGTAAAGACAATAATGTCAACATCTTCGCAAATCGCATAGAATTTAAGAAAACATTATATACTCTTTATTCGTAATTATTTTAAATTTATTAATTGTTATTTAGTCTCGTAAGATTGTGTAAATCATAGACTCGAAATAAATAAATAAATAAATATGCTTGATAAGTTTTATTTGAGACGAAATATTATTTTCGGTAAAATTAGTTAATGAGCGATATAAGTACACATACAGCCTCACGCTTCATACAAAGAAAAATTGGTTCTCTTTCACCAAGCAAATTATATAAAAGTTTATTTATTTTATGACACCCAAATAAATGTTTTACCCCATTTCAGGGTCATTAATGCGCTGTAAAGCTTAGAAGTACCGCAAAAATAAAACTTTTCTTGGGAAAGTAAAAACTTTGCAACGTATGGCATCATAATTCACATTCATACATATGTACATAAATACAATGTATAAATTACTTAAAGAAAAATACTATTCTTTATATCTTTTGTCTTTTCAGGTAAAACATTGAAAAATTGTGTTCAGCTGCTCATTCCACTTGAAGTCAACTAATTAGCCTACTTTGTCGAAGTGACACAAACAAGCCACGGGATTTGCTTCTCTAGATACATATGCATGTATGCATGCGCAAGTATGTACGTACGTAAAATTTTTTTCATATTTTGCTAATGAATCAGTCGACTTTAAGAGTTTTTCCTTTTGATTACTTTAACGAAAGTATTTATCATTTCTTGTTTTTTTGTATGCCTCTATTTTAGCTTTGTTCGCAAATTATATATAAATTATATACAGTCGGTAACTTGTTAGGAATTAAATTGGTGCACTGCACCCGAAAAAAATAACAAGCAGCGCGTAAATGTACAAATAAATAAAGTAAATAAAATGGGGATTTAGATGTTAAAAAACAAATAGCAAAAACAAAGATAGATACACGAGGAATGTTTTTGAGTAAACAATATAAAAAATTAGCCAGCATCAAAGTCATGAGTATAGTACTTAAATGTCTTCCCAATATGTAGATCAACCACTTTCCTTTTTGAGAAAATGTTTGCCTTTTACTTAGGTCTACATATCTACAAGCAAATGTCTCAATATATAAATTACCTTCAGAAATCACATTAACATATTGCCTAGTTTCAGTCTTACCAAAATTTTAGTCAGTAATTTGCCACTTAGCTCCTTTTTATTCTCTTCTCTTCCTTTCTTTAAGTTATTTTCTTGTTTTCTCGCACTCACTTATAATTTCAACAGTTGTTTGCTGTCATATGATATATTTTCCGCTTTCTAGTTTTTCTCTTTGCTGACTTTGTTCTTATCGACGACTCGTTTATTTTGAGCTTTCGTTAATTATGTACTTAGCTATACAAATTAATTTATAATTGCCATTAAAAGCCTACTGCCTGCTTGCTTTCGTTAACAACACTTGAAGCCGCTATTTTGACGATTGCTACTTTGTTGTGGAGTTCCTATGCATTTAGCGTGTGCCCTCTCAACTCTTTCTTACCTTAACTAAGCGGCATGGAAAATTTCCGCAGCATCTTGAGCTTAATGATGAATATGAATTTAACGGTTTCGAATTTCATAATATATTCATACATAAATGAATTTCATTGTAACTACTTGAGAGACTGCAAATTAAGTTATGAAATTGGGTAATATAACAAAATATTTTTCGCACAAGTTAAAGAAAGAAGCTTAAATTACACGAAAAGCCTAAAGGCTTAAGGAAACAAAAATAATTAGCAGCAAGTTATAAATTATGCTATCTCAAATTCAATTGTGAGCCACTTTCATTCTCAGCTCTCAAAAAGCGGGATTTTTGATTACTTACACTAAATTATTTCATACTTATGGCTAAAGCATGATGAGCATATATTTGGGGGAAAACTTTTGAATACTGGAAGATTTAAGGAACATCCAGAAAATAAAATATGCTGTTAATCCATCTAATATTATAAATGTGAAAAATTCTGAGTGAGTAAGTGAGTGCATTTGTTACTTCGTCACTCTGAAACCGCTTGACGCGCTGAGATAAAATTTGACACACAGATAATTTATACCCAGGATAAAAATGTAGGGGAATTTTTGTAGAAACTTGCCACCTCCAAAAGTGAAATTCAACTTGATTAATATTTTAAATTATATATTACAATATGGATGGCAAAGGGAAGGGAACTGCCACTTATTTAAAAAGTCAAATTTAATTAGTTAATAAGTTAAATTAAATAATACAATATTTGACAATCATTGCGAATCAAAGATATTTAATAGGTTTAATTCGAAAATATTTTTAAGAGAGTTGGCACTTATTTAAAAACATAAACATAAGTGAAATATTGCAATATAGTTGCCTTAAGATATTTATTTGAGGCATCTTAATATCGAATATATTCTTAACAAGATTGCCACCTATTTAATAGGCCAAACTCAATTTAATAAGTAAGCTATATGGAATATAATTAAGCTGTGCATCTTTCATATTTACACTAAATTATTTTTTATGCATTTTACAAGAGACGCACCACCTTTCCAAAAAGCTAATAATGTCTAGATGCGAAAAGAAAAATGTCCTTGCAGTGAAGATAAATTTGCAATTAAATCGAACTTAAACCTTCTACCTTCACAAAGCGCAAGGAAATATACAATTAGGGAAGAAACGATACGAGTAAATAAAAGTACATACTGGATACTTTTCGTTCGATACCAAGTAATTTTGAACCAAGTACTGAAAAAAAATTAATGAACTTTAAAAAAAGCAAAAGAAAAGTAGTCAAAACCGGTAAAAATATTGATGTGCTATCTTTTGTCGTGGGCTGTAGTGATGATATCGCACACCTAGATCTAAAGTGCGATCAACTCAAAAAAATGTATGGCGATTTTTTTGCATAAATCAATTCATAGGACTTACATCCAATTAATGCGAATATTTTTTTCTTCATAATTATATACATTAACTAAAAAACTACTGTTATACCTGTTTTTGTATTAATTGGCTGAATCTCTACAATCCACAAGCAGATATATTTACCTCTATGAATTTTGAGATAGCTCACTTTAGATCTAGGTGTGCGATATGCTCTAAATTCAAAAACTTTTACCTCTATCCTTTTATGAGCAATTAAGCTTATTGGATAGGACTTCTAAAATTTTAAAGTCAACAAGCATAACAATTAAACAGTTAGCAAGCTTATATTTTGTTTTCATATAAAAGCAATTTTATCTATATGAGGTTGGTTCTCGACCGAACTAAAGCACTTATTCGCTTAGTTTGGCGTTTGTTTTTGTTGAAATGATAAACACAAATAATTTAAAATAATATAATATTAAACGCAATGGTATGCATAAAAACTAAGCAATTGTTTTTTCTTAAAATTTCATACCTTTCACTTAAATTTATTTGAATAAATTGAGTAAGAGGTCTGTAATTTTAAGAAAAATCCTTTGCTTAGGTTTAATGCATACGATCCAATATGTATATTTACTTACATCTGATTTATACTTATCTCACAAATGCTGGCTCGAAAAAACAATTTATTCCCAAAATTTAAATTTATCTCTTTCACTAAAAACACGTGTAAATGAAGCGGTAACTCAATTTGAATGGAAAACTGTTTAATAACTCCAATTAAGAAAACCGTGCAAAAGAAAAAAACGTGCAGCATTTATTTTGTGTGTGATTATTTCAACAGTTATATCGAAAATATAGCATACTTTCAGTTTTAAGTTACGAAAAAATTGGTCATGGTCACACTTTAAAAGTTATTGAAAGCATGCCCATTGTTTTCTTTCAAAGTGGAATTGTAAAAAAATAATAACAAGTTATGGTTCTGATATTTCTGGGCCCCTAAAAAGCCCGGGCCCGGGGGGATTCCCCCCTTTCACTCTCCCTCTCGGCGGGCCTGCTTATACCTAACTTTAGTCTGAATACGCTAACACTAGTGCTAACTTTTAACTGTGTATTTTGTTCGAAAAAAGCTAACTACTTTTGTACTATTTTTGTGTCAACTAACTTGTAACTAACTACTTTTGGACATAAAATATCAATAAAAAAAAGTTAACTTTTTTTTTTAATTTTTTACATGTTTATTTATTTACTTTATTTATCTTTACATATTTGTATTTGTTTACATATTCTGCTGTAGGTGGTCCCATATGTTTATCTCGCAGACGAAACCCTCGAGGTTCTTCATATATAAAAGCTGTAATACAAACCCAATCCCAGCCAAATACATACTTAATAAAAAGCCCAAATGATCCGACTCAAAACTCGTTTCTTCCTTTCAACTTATCTTTCTTTATTATAGTGTTGCCCATACGTTTTTCTTATTGAACATCTTTTTTGCAACACGTTGGTTGACATATATTTGCCTTAGTTAATTAAAAGTGAGGTGTATGTCGAAATCCCGCAGAAAATCTAACTACAAGTTGGTCATTTATATTAATTGATAGTTTTTCACTGCAGGGATATTAGTAAGAATTTACTCATACGCCATGTTCGTAAGTTCGATTTCAACTTTTTCCAATTACAAATTACTTTTCTATCACTGGTACATATATTCGCGTTAAAATAAACACCGCTATAAATTCCATGGCAAACGAGAAGCATCAAACACTCAACTTTTTCACATTCAAAAAAAGCTAATTTTTTGCTGTCACACACCAACCAAAGGGAGACATGTGAGATAATGCCCAAGTTACTTTAAATTAAACTTTTTGAAAAGACAAAGCACTCGAAGTGGCAAAGATGGCGGCTTAAGTGAACAGTTTTCTATATGCGCTTTAATTGAATACATACTTTAAAAAAGGATACAACGCGCAGACGGTTCTGTGCTTCACACATTTGTGAGCATATAATGGCATTGAAATGTGTCAATTAAACATTTACAAACGCATAAGTATGTATGTTCGAGTACACTCACATGTTTACTCTCAAGTGTCTTAATTAAATTTTCAAGCAGGTGAAATTAACAAACTTTTCTAACTGCTGCTATTGCAGACATCCATGTGCTAAATATGTGTGCACTCACTCATTCTCAAAGCAAAAGCTCGGTCTATTTTCTTACATCCCACACTCGTTTTACGCATTTTACGTTTTTATTTAACTGGGTGTGTGGAGTTATGTAATTCTATGCGCAGTTTGTTGAACGATTTTCGTTGTAAGCAAAATGACAAGACAGTGGAATTTTCTACAATTCAAATTACTTACAAATATCTGCCTATGCTTGTGGGCGGCTCACGCACATACACGCTCGTGTGTTTCATGCAAATAACTATGTACATATATATATATGTATGTAATTGTCTGCCTAAGGCCCGCGGCTTAGCGCTTATTCCATGCCGAACCTCGGCTGTTAAGGCTAATTGCAATTGTTTGAGCTTGACGCATTTGCGGTGAAAAGTTGTATAAGTTTTATAGAACCAGAGTATTTGGGTTTATTGCTTGGAATTTTCGTATTATTGTATTTTAACATTTTGCTGTCATACCACGAAATAAACATAGATAATGTAAAGCGCCCAATAATTTCACGGAGCTTCAACCAAATTAGTAAAGGTAACAAATAGACATGCATATTCGTTCATACAAATGTCAGCAGTCATGTGGTGTAACCAGTTATGCGTCTGTTGAGCCAGCATGGCAGTAAAGAGGTCAAGCTGTGAGCAAATTCGCTGAACTAAGTGACAGTTGAAACGAGTGTCCTCACTTGCACTGTCCTCCTCTTCAAATTCATTTTCCTACTTATATTGCGTAGACAGGATTAAGAAGATTTACATTTTTTTCTCAGGGAAATTAAAGTGAATTGCGTTAAGGCTGGCAAATTGTATTTTTTGAATCGATTCCAAATATCGAAAATTTTTTTCAATCTATATTGAATTGTGTGGGCGAGTGTTGTTGAGGTCACCCACACAATTCAATATCGATGGAAAAAAATGTCCGTTTATTAAAAAATGTTAGAAATTCAGCAAAATTGGATACTTATGAATCCCTTTTTATTTCCATCAACAATAATTTAATGAACCTAGAATCTGGCGCAATTAATTATCCACTATTTAGCTGTGTATGAAAGTAAAATAATTCATTTGTTTATGCCAATTCCACTTGTTCGCTTAATTAATTCATGCATACATATATGTGTGACAACATCAAGGCGCACGCCAATCTATTATTATTATTATACATTAGAGTGGTTCAAAAAAAAATTTTTTTTGAAATTCATAAACGCTACCTCAAATTATTGTTATTCGTGATAAAAGAAGAGAAACTTATTTTTTTATTTTGAAAAATAAGTTTTTTTAGAGGTCGCGCTGGTCGGTTATTAATAAAAACGCTGATGTTCTCAATTTTTTTATTTTCGTGACAAGTTAAAATGCAGCTAAAAATGTTGTTTTTACAGTAATTACTTTGATATTATTGGGAAACATTCCCTTAATTACATGCCTGTCTTGGACAGATAGAATGGGCCTAGTGCCCGAAAATAAGCTTTCGAAAAGAGATTTCTAAAATTAAAACGTTGATACTGAACGATTTATGCATTGTTATGGGTTGGAACTTGTTACCGGGGGTTTCTGGGGTTCCTAATTAGGAATCTGGAGGCTGTTTTTCAAAATTCAAAATGGCGGATCCAAAATGGCGATTAATTTTTTTAAAAATTACTGGATTTATTCGAAACTCGGCACTTGGGAGTTTTTGGGGGTCGCTGATTACGAATCTGTAATCAATTTTTTAAAATTCAAAATGGTGGATCCAATATGGCGATCACCTCTTTAAAAAATTACTAAAATTAAAACGTTAATACTGAACGTTTTAAGCATTTTCATGGGTTGGAACTTGTTACCGGGGGGTTTCTGAGTTTCCTATTTAGGAATCTGAAGTCAGTTTTTCTAAATTCAAAATGGCGGATTCAAAATTGTGATAGATTTAAAAAAAAAATTACTGGATTTGTTCGAAACTCGGCACTTGGGAGTTTTTGGCGTCGCTGATTACGAATCAGAAATCTATTTTTTAAAATTCAAAATAGCGGTTCAAATATGGCCTTACATTTTTTTAAAAATTACTAAAATTAAAACGAGTACCAGGTTGCGAAAGAATCTAATATTTTTTTAAAAAAGGATCGCCATATTGGATCCGCCATTTTTAGTTTTGAAAAGTTGACTCCAGATTCGTAATCAGCAACTCTGGAAACTCCAGAGTACCAAGTTTCGAGAGAATCCAAACATATTTTAAATAATTGATCGCCATATTGGATCCGCCATTTTTAATTTTGAAAAGTTGACTTCAGATTCGTAATCACCGATCTCAAAAACACCCTGGTGTCGAATTTTAACTCGTTGTAATGCGTAAAATGTTCAGTATCAACGTTTTAATTATTGCATTCCCTTCCCGAAAGCATATTTTCAGGTGCCAGCCCCGTTCTAACTGTCCAATGCAGACATGTAATTTAGGGAATAATCTCCAATAATACTAGAATAATTACATGTAAAAACAAAATTTTTAGCTGCACTTTAACATGAAACGAAAATAAAAAAATTGAGAGCATCTTCTTTTTTATGAAAAAGCGACCAGCGCGACCTCTAAAAAAAGTTTGTTTTCAAAAAAAAAATTCATGTCTCTTTTTTTATCCCAAATAACTATATTTTGAGGTAGCGTTTGTGAATTTCCAAAAAGAGTGTTTTTTGAACCACTCTAATACATATGTATGTATTTATGTCTGTATGTATGTTCATAACTATTGTACCTTTTTGTTTATTTTGATTAGTGCTCAGTAGTCGCGCGCTGATGATGATTTATCAGCTGTCAACCGAAATGCATACATAACCAAATAAAATACTAATTTGAGAAAATAAATTAGCGTTTAATTTCTGTATATTTGCGATCAATAAGGTGCAGAAAAAACATTGATTTGAAGAACTGACCACAAGCTGACTTAAAAATTTTGTGATTAAATATACAAAAGAGTAAACTATATTGTACGTTACCATTTCGTTTTGTTTATTCCCTGCAGGAAATTCAATTAATTTGAAAGTAATTTATAAACTACTTTATTTTCAATGATAACTAATTGAAATTCTCACTATTTTACCTGCAACGAACTCATTTATTTAACATGGCGATGTCCTAGGAAGCAGTCAATCGCCTTTTCCTGCATATATTTTCAATTACTTTAAAATGT
>JAPVRG010293300.1:17652-28287 GCA_029783565.1 Rhagoletis cerasi
TAAATTACTACTTTAATAAATGGGTTTGAACCCACTTATGCTTCGCATCTACTACGTATTTTCCAAGATAATTTTACTACTTTGGTGCTGCTGTGACAATTTTGTCTGTATTCTCTTCCGTGAAACTCTTTGTCTTCTTTCTAATATCTAACATTTATTCAATTTAAATGTTATTAAGTATAATATATGAGCACATATGATTTTTTGATAGAGCATATGGCTCCACAGACAATTCTTCTCAGTAATCTGTAGGAAGTGTTCTGCTTAGACTAAGTTCGTGGCTTCCACAGTAACTACGTTATTTGTATATGTGTGTTTGTATGTGTTGCTCTGGCACGAAAAATCCCTGCAGTGAAAAATTATCAATTGCTTAAAATGACCAACTTGTAGTTAGATTTTTTGTGGGAGTTCGATAAATACCTCACATTTAATTAGCTATGATAAAACTAACTTAAAAGTGAGTTGTAAAGTAATGCGGAGGTCATGTATACGTAATTCGGATTTTTTTTAAGTTTCTATTTAAATATCTTCCTACAAAAATTATATTATTAGATATATTTTTCTCCACTTCAATGAAGATCGAAATTTTGTATTTATTATAATTTTGATGTTATATCTGACGTCATTTAAATAAGAGACCACCTACAGCAGAATATTAAAAAAGAATAAAAAAAAATATTTGGTGTTAAATAAAGTAAATAAATAAACATGTGGAAAATTGAAAAAAAATAACCTTAATTTTTTCTTATTGATATGTTATGTCCAAAAGTAGTTAGTTACAGGTTAGTTGACACATAATGCAGAGGAAACTAACTCTCTATTTTTTGTGGCCATCGCCCTTCAAAAGTAGTTAGTTACAGCCGAAGGAAAAAAGTAATAAAAAGTTACATCTAGTAGAGTGCTGGATAGTTTAAAGCTAGCTAAAAAATTATCCCCATTTTCTGCAGGGATATTTTAGGTAGTTTGTGGTGTTGAAATTTGTCCTTCACTCAACCACACCAGTAACCTTAACGGGTAAAGCACACAAATTAATTTACACTAGGAGTGCTTGTTACTGTCAAAGTTCGAACTTTTTTCTAGTTTTGTAAGAGCCCTGGAGAACATCCCCAAACTAAGCACGTCTACTAACTTATAAGGTACAAAATGACTTATCTACTCGATAATAATCGATATCTACTTATATTAATAAATTTCGATCGCTATCTACATTAGTTTCCCTCTTTATGATACCTGCCAAGGAATTTCGACTTCTTTCGATAAACCTCGCTGGACACCAATAAACTTCATTAACTCGATAGCTTGATAATTCTCGATAGCTCGACAAATTTCAAAAACTTTAAAAGCTTAGATAAAGCGATACATTCCTGTTAGTCGATAAGTTTCGATAATTCGATACATATTGATAACTCTATGAATTGCAAAAACACTAAAATCCGATAAATTGAGAAAATTCAATAACTTAACAAATTTT
Organism: Rhagoletis cerasi; assembly: GCA_029783565.1. Lineage (NCBI taxonomy): Eukaryota > Metazoa > Arthropoda > Insecta > Diptera > Tephritidae > Rhagoletis > Rhagoletis cerasi. The sequence goes on from JAPVRG010293300.1 coordinate 19,124, forward strand.
CATAACTATGGACAAATTTCCAGAACTCGATAAATATCGATTACTCTTAAATTAAGATATCTCGATATATATTGATAACTCGATAATTTTTAAATAATTATAAATTTCGATAACTGAATTAATTTTATTAGCAACATTTGATATCGATGGAAATATTTCGCTAGCTCAATAGACTTGATAAATAGTGATTACTACATAAATTTATATAACCCTTGAAATTTCGATAACTCGATACACTTTGAAAATTCCAAAACTTCGATTCTATAAACCGACCAATCTAAATGACGACCAACGAATTTCGATAAATCAATAATTATCTAAAGCTTGATAAGTTGAAAGAACTCAATAAATTACTAGAACTCGATAAATTGCGATGACTCGAAAAATGCTGATACTCTAAAAGTATCGATAACTTTATAAATAATTTTGATAAATAATCCGATTAATTTTTATAACTCTATGGGCCGTTTCCACAGTCATTAGTCAACTAATAGATAAACAGCTGTTTTTAACTATTGGTTAATTAATGGATGTACATTGGTTAACTACATTGGTGGACACTGGGAAATGAAAAGTGGTTGGTTAAATTTAATTTATTAGTTATTTAAAACTATGAAAACAACCCCATAACCATAAACTAAATTTCCGTGTCTCGATAAATTTCGATAACTCAATAAACATTGATAAATTTGAATAACTCGATACATTCCTATGACTCAATTAACATTGATAACCCGACTGATTACGATAACTATAAACTTCGATCACTCTATAATCTTTGATAACTCGATAATTCTCGATAACTAAAGTTCTAATGACTGGATATATTTCGATTCTTATCGAAAAATTTTAATAAATTTTCTTACCCTTTCAGTTACCCTAATCTTATGTATGTATGTATATTAGGGTGCATCACCATATTATTATATTTTAGGAATTGTGCCAAACTATTTCGGAAATATATTAAGATTTACGTGAGCTGAACCGAATTGGAAATAGCATCGAAAATATAATTACTTTGCTTCCATTGATAAAATTTGTAAACATTTTTATGGAGGTGATTTCTTGGAAAAAATATTTTTAGAAACCAATTTTTTTTTATAAAAAAATCCATTTGCCACATTATTTCCCTTTGTCAAGATTAGTGCTCTTTGAAATACTATTTCGCAAAGCGTGTTCTCAAAATTAAACCTATTTTCCCAGAATATTTATGGCGCCACACAGTGTGTTATTTGAACTTTTTTCGTGATAAAATCTAATATTTCAAGACGAGAACAGCTAGCCAAATAAATTTAACAGAATTTCAAAGCTTTCGAGATACAGAATCCTGGAAAAGTAATTTCGTTGGATAAACAAAAACCTTGACCTTTGAAATTACCTTGAAAATTGTGGTTTTTTTTTATACCTAAAAAAGGATGCAGTGTACTTTTCAAAAAGTTCTAAACACATATTTTTACCGTGCTTGCGTCCAAGAAACCATTTCTATGGCCGCTAGAACCGAAAAACGAATTCTAATTTTTTTAAGAGTTCATTACATACTGTTTTAAATCAAAAAAGATGCAAAAAAATCAAAAAATTTACTTTTGAAGGTCGTTTTATAGGTTAACGAAATTTTTTATTCAATGTGACCTCCAAAACTAAAATTTTTGATTTGATGTCTTTTTTTTTGATTTGAAAAAAGAAGTAATGAACTCTTTAAAGAAACGTATAATGCGTTCTTTTTAAAAATTTCACTACTTTTAAAGGTCATTTGCAAGGTCAGGTTACTTCTTTTACCCAACGAAATTATTTTTGCTGAATTATCTATCTCAAAAGCTTTATAATGCTGTTCAACTTATTCCGCTGGCTGTTCTCGTTCTCGAGATGTTGGATTTTGTCACGAAAAAAGTTTAATTTCTACACAGTGCGCTGTTTACCGATCGCGGTATTCACGAAAGGTACCCTTAAAAATTAACTAATTTTTTTTTTTGATCTTTTTCGAAGAAAATCGTTAATCAAAAAGTAAAGCAATCTGTAACAAATTGTTATACGAGTATTTCGCTTTAAATAGTTTAATAAAGGCTAAGTTAAATGCTTCTTTCTGAGAGCCAAATCTTCTTAGGCATCCGCTGCTTTGGCATTATCTTACTGAAAAATGTGTAGCAGATAACTAGTAGTTAGTTTCTCTTAACCCGAAACAACAGTTGATCAAAAAGCATTAGGGCACCTCACCAATTTTGAAAATTACGCCAAGCACTTCTTATGCTTCCTACCTTTCAATTGGTGACTGACCAACTATGGACCAGTTGCATCTACATATCCATACATATATGTACATATATACATATGCATGTATGTATTTACTTGTATCACTTACACAAATCCAGCAACGCCTCTGCGTGTCATCTTCAGAAAATGACCGCTTTTGAATTATTTATTAGATTAGATGGAATAGAATTATTGCGTGGCTACTATTTATTTGACTATTGTTGTTGGTTAACGAGAGGACGCTGTAATTGAATGTAATTGAGACACTCTTTGATGTGCCCACAAGAAGCAAAAGAATAGGTTGACTGCCGCAAGAATCGTGCTTTTCAATTGGAAAAGTACTCATGAACATACATATGTAGATACATGCATGTATGTGCAAGTACATATAGGCGCATATTTATGTATATAGATACTGTCGAAATTGCGTGAGCGTATATTTTAGCTTTAACTTTTGAAAAGCTATTGCGCAAGAATGGCGGCAAAGTCAAAATGGAATTTTCGTTTTTAGTTAGCCTCATACAATGTATTTTTGTTCGTGCTTTTGTTGTGCACATTTTTGTAAATTTTGTTAATTTTTTTTTCTTGTTTTATTTTTCCTTTTTCATCTTCTTCTTCTAAACCATTAAAGTTGGGCAAAAATGCACTTGCCATCAACTGGGGCACGCAGGCAATTGGGTTAATGTGCAAAACGCAGCACATAAAATTATTTTTGCTTAAGAAATTATGGCTTTTGTAAACATTTACGAGCTAAATGTGCGTTGAAAATTCTGATTTGCTCAAGAAAAATGCACGCTAACGTATTTGATTTTTTTTTTTGCAGCAAAAGTAATTTTGAAAATGCGAATATTTAGGGTGGCAATGTTGTGATCTTAAGCAGATGCGTATGCTATGTGCTGAACGCTATTTTTCAATGGGTTATTACTTTTACTAGAGTTCGCCCGGTGGTTGAAATTCAACCATCACAACGGTCAGCATCCGTATATGTATAAGATTAAATTATAGTCTTGTTTATTTTGGTTCACTTTATTTAATTTTTTTTTTAATTTTTTTTAATTTTTATTTTTTGTTATATTACTAACTTTCACTTTATTTTATTTCATTTCATTTCACTTAATTTCATTTTATTTTGTTTTATTTTATTTTATTTTATTTTATTTTATTTAAATCATTTTATTCTATTCTATTTTGTTTTATTTTATTTAATTTAACTTTTCTTTATTTTATTTTACTTTATTTTATTTTATTTTATTTTATATTATTTTATTTAACTTTGCTTTATTTTATTATACTTTATTTTATTTTACGTAGATGAGCGAAGCTGTGGCTTTTACGCCTCAAGCCTTGTGGCGAAATATCAGGTAATGCAATGTGACGTGATGTGAAAGGATGTCATGTCACGCTATGCCAAATAATTTTATCATTGATGTCATATAAAGTGATATCATGTCATGTGGTGAAATTGGGTGTGGTAAGTTACGGTGTGGTGAATTCATTCGTGGGGACCTTAAGAGGTGTGGTGAGTTGAGGAATGGTGAATATAGATGTGGTGAATTAAGGTGAGGTGAGTTTGAATGTGGTGAGTTAAGAAGTAGTGTATTTAGGAGTGGGGAGCTAAGGTGTGATGGGGTTTGGGTGTGGTGAGATCAGGTGGAGTAAGTTTTGAAGCCGAGGTGAGATGAATTGAGATGAGTTCAGTTAAGGGAAAGTGAGTTGAAATGAAGTGAGGTGATTTAGCTGGAGCTGTGGTGAGCTGGGGTGAAATGCGTTAACCAACATACATAACATGGCATGACATGACATGACATAACATAACATAACACAAAATAGCATAACATAACATAACATAATATAACATAAGACAACATGACATAGCATAGCACAACATATTCTTTTTCTCTGCCTCTACCCTTATCACTTTTTCTATTTCTAGCTTTGTCTCGTTTTTTATCTTTATTTTGATGTTTACCTTTACCTTTATCTTTATGTTTATCTTTATATTTATCTTTATCTTTATTTTGATCTGTATCTTTATCTTTAATTTACCTTGCCCTTTACCTCTATCCTAATCTTTATCTTCTATCTTTTCTGCATGTACATATTCACACCCTCCTTTGCTATTATATTAAATATTTGAATTTACTTTGTTCTTTGTCTTTATCTTTACGAATCTTTATTATTATTTTTATCTTTTCCTTTATTCCTTTCGTCATCTACATATTCTACTTTATGGCATTGGGATTGGTGTGACTTTTCAATAGATTTTTTCGCTCTATTTTAAACTAATTTGAAATTTTAAAAATAGTCTGCACATCAGCATCAAAATACTTTTCTATTGATGTAGAATTGTTTATACCTTAGAAGTATAGTTTAGCTGTAAAAGGGGTCAAGCCATTCTTAAGTTATATGGCTACAGATATTTAATACAAATTGTTTTATGTAGAAGATAAATTTCCAGGAAGGTTAACCCTTTTACTTGATTTGCGTAGTTACTTTTAAAAGGTGCTTTGGTAACTAAAATTTTAATTGACTTTTATTTTTTACTTTTTTAATATATTTTTGACTTCAAAATTTTATACGTGGCAACCCTGATTAAACATATTTTTGAATTAAAAAATATAAAATACTTTTACTCATTTGACCGTGAAAACAAAACAGTTTATAACCTTAGAAAGGTGGTAACCCTATTAAAAATTTTACCTAAGCTGTTTATTTCATTTTTTTATTTTTTAATTTTTTTCAAGAAGGTTGTTAAGCATTCCCTTTGTTAATATTAATTGCACTATGACTTTTAACGCTCACAAATAATTAATATAAGTGGCAACCCTGTAAAAAGTGTTACTAGATTCGAGTACTTGCAAATATAAATTTCGTTCTATAACAGTATGGCAATATTGTTTAAAGTTATTAAACAAATAATTATGTTAGGTGGCAACTCTATTGAAAACAAAAAACTCCTTGGCATAGGGAAATGAAAGCAGGAACGCCGTAAATAAGTGCAACAATGCATTACAAAAACGCGGAGATTGCTCGTAGAGTCTTTTGCCATTCCGAGATACGCAAAATTATCCATTCATTCATTCATTCAGACAGTCAGTCAGTCAGGCTGTCAATTTAATTATGAAATGAAAATAATAAAAAACAAATGCTTGCAATAAAAATTGGGTCAGATTTATCGACGGTCACAGAGACTTGCAGTTAAACGAGCTAACTGCGTTGTCGATTTCTGTTGTTGTTGTTGTTGCCTACTGCTAACTATTAGCGCGCTAATGCTGTCTTCATTTGCGAAGATTGCACATTACGCTTGAGAACAAAAACACACACTCACGCATTTCATGGCAATTGACAGCGGCTGCGTGGGGCTGTGGTGGCCGGCCCACGAAGATGCCCGTCAAGCCAAGCAAATCGGTGCAGCTGAGGGTTGGGGCTGCGCCAGTGGCAGCAATATGTATTATTAGAAAATTGCAAATGACTTCTGAAATGACACAATAACTACAGCAGCAATAGAAACAACAAAAATAAAAGCAAACAAATAGAAGCGACAGCCCGCAATCGACAACCGACAGACAGCAATGCCAGCAACAGTCGTGGCAATCAGGGCAATAATAATGCCAAATGATGCGGGTAGATAAGAAAGCAACATGATGGCGGCAAACAACAACAACAAAAACAAAAGTTGAAAAAACATTGACAACAAGACAGCTAGCGAAGCAGAAGAAGAGCAATTACATACAACAATAATAAAAACAAAACAAAAAAAATGCGCTCATCAGTTGAACGTAATTCGCGTCTCGAGGTTCTTACTTGATATGCTACTTCTGCTGCTTCTTCTACATATTGAAGACTCGCAACGCGTCGACGCTCAACTCATTTCCAGCTACTAATTTGAATCAATGAAGCAGAAGTTCGCGAAGCGAGCAAATCATGGATTTCAGCGTTCTTTCATTTGTAAATAAGCAAAATGTTAGCAGTACGAGTACAATTGGAATGGCTTTGTATGTTTATGCGTTGTCAGTTTGTAATTTTTTTCGATGGTAATCACAGCGTTGTAATCGCTCTTAGAAAAACAACATACACAGTTAAACACATTTGGAAAAGCGCACAAGATAGACAACAACTTGAAAAGAAAATTTGCTGCAGTGAAAAGCCAAACTAGAAAGTGAACCTTCTAGTACTAGATCAACTCGTAGAAACCGGCTGGTTTAATAACGGGTATAAGCTAATGCGGAGGTCTACCACTTTGATAATTTCGAACAATTTTAGATTATGGCCCAGGCGGCAGAAAGAATGGCGCGCTATGTGCAAAGAGTAGTAGAAGCGTGATATTGGCCATCTAGTTGGTATTTTTGAAGCTAATTATGGGATTCCTTGGTATACCTCGAAGTAGTGAGCGTGTTGGTGAGCAGTCGGCCGCGGAGAAAAACGGATCTTCCTCTTCGCTCACAGGCACGCGTCTAGCTTGCTGTCGAGTTTTACATACCGGGGAAGAATGAGGAAGTCCTATCAAGGGGTTGCCAACTATGGCTTCGAAACGGTAGTCCTCAGTGTGTTCCAATGTAATGTCAGACGAAATAGCTATCAACCCTTAGAACCGTCGAAAGAAGAGAAGAGGGAAGTGAATTTTCACTCAGTTCTATGAGACTCCGAGAGAGTTGGTGGCTTGTTGTCTTTCAAGGGGTTTGTTACCAACCTGGGACGGATGTTCCACAGGTCCGAAGATATGAGAGCGCGGAGATAGTGCTGATGAAGAAGATTCTGGGAGTGATTGCTATTCACCTCCAACACTAAATTGGTGCATCCGCCAATCGTTTGCTCCTCCTGACCAAGGTACCGCTGGCGTGGGCCGGAACCACAAACCGTAGCTGAGCGGAGTCTCTGGATTGTGGCGACGAAATGAAATTAAAGGTTTCAATTTAGCGAAGGAGATATTATGACAATCAGCATAGAGGGCGCTGTCGGAAAACTCTGGTTGATACCCGCCTATATGACCCATGATGAGGAGATAGAACTGATTTCAACGCTAGTGAGAGATATTTTGGCTGAGGATAGGCGCGAAAGGCCCAGCGAATTCGGGATTTTCTATATGGGGCAGTTCAGAAACGAACTCAAGAAGTTAGTCGCTTTTGGATTCCAGTTTAAGTGTGGACCTTGCTATTTGCAATAGCTCTACTTTCGTTACTGCCACCAGGTAGAAGGTTCTCGGACTCACCCTGGTTTCTTCTGTTCTAGCATCAGTCACCTCGGACTAGGGGATTTTTAACGACCACTACTTTTTGGATCACAGGTATGTATAATTAGGTCTCTTTGAGCGAAGATCGTCCAATTAATTGGTTCACCCGTCGGAAGTCTGAGGGGCACAAACTAGGATCCCTACTGCAGGAATCTGTGTTCAGCTCTTCCTCCGTTAACTGAAGAGAATTCGGCTCTTACCTGGAACTTGGTGCGTGAATTTTTCACTGTTTTAACTAATGCTTGAAAATCCGCTGTTGAGATCTCAACGCAGTTAGGATTCTTGAAGGACAGAGTGAAGACCCTCTCGTGAATAGCGGAGCTATTTGAACCTGCTTGACTTAGCTACTCTGCGATTGGGAAGTTTAAGAAGCAGCCAAAAGAATCTGTAAGTCCGAAATGAGGAAGGTTAAGAGATGAAGCGTGTAAGATGATAATGAGTGGAAAGTAGGGGAGAGTCGCCTTTTCTTGATGCAGGATTCCGGCATCGCTTTTAGTGATCTGAATGATCTGCTGGAAAACGTCGACTTTTCTGGGCGATATTCTCTTTCTCAGCCTTGTTGTGCGAAGATATATTCCGTAGACCAGAAAAAGCTCTAAAATCTCTTTCAAGTATTTACTACTAGTACTTCTACTGGTTGGTGCTGATGCCTGATAACCGACAATTGACATTCCGTTAGATTTCGTATGGAATAAAGATAGACAGTCGAAAGGAAAGTGGTACCTGCAGGGTCGCTGCTATAGTCGCTGTCTGACTGGCTGCGCTCGCAATGGATATCTGTGCCGGTGGTAATTGCATGGCGGAGGACAAGCTGATGAACTTTATTGCTGTTTAGCTGGGCGGATGAATATCAACGTGGGATTAAAGGGGGTCAACAGCTACGCAGCGCTAAGTTGATGAAGCGATGATGAGCATTACTTACAATTTGGGTATGTATGTATGTATGTATTTCGTTTTCCTTCATTCTTGCGCTGTTTCTAATGAGCTACTTTTCTTGCATTTCACTATTTTGTTGTTGCTGCTGCCATATACCGTTAATTCTCCCTGAATTTGCATGATTTGTCTGCTTTTTGCTTATTCGATAGACTAGATAGACATTTGTATGTAAGTACATATATGTATGTAAACATAGTGTCTTCTATGTAAGCAGTGAGGCATTCATTTAAGCTTGCGAGTTTCCTTGATTGGTATTTGAACACATTTCTTTACATTTCAGCGCTTTTCCTTGAATTTAGCAGCACAAAATATCGGCGATTCTTAGAAATATTGGCATTTTACAAAAACTTTCAAAATTTAAAAGTTGGCAAGAGTTGTTCTGCGCTTGATCTCCAGGCAGACATTATTGGCGATGTTTAGGCTGTATCCTAAGTAGAGAAAGTTCTTTACTACACTCTCAAAAATTTTTGTTTAATTTTACGCATATTAAGATAGGTAACTAGGGCCCTTACTCTGTATTTCGATTCGAAAGTAAATTCGTTCGCTTTCGAACGATTGGTACTCTGAAAGAACCTTTCGAGTCGCATTCGTTCGATGTTCGAGTTCCATTCTGTTCCCTTCGGATTTATTTCATCCCCTTTCGATTATCGAAGATTTGGTACTCTCTGCTTCGAAAGCAAATGCCAAAATGGTCGAAAGTTAGAAAATTCTATTCGACAGCAACTGACCACTCGGAAATCCACAAAAATTT
>JAPVRG010293301.1:0-12041 GCA_029783565.1 Rhagoletis cerasi
GTTGCCACCTAGGGTTGCCACCTGCCCGCATTTTATTTATTCCTTCAGATATCGACCACTATCTCGGGAACGGTTTAACCGATTTGGATGAAATTTGGAGTGCGCATGCTAACCGCCAAACAGGTTTAAGTGACTTTTTGTGGTTAGTATTCGATATTTTGGAAATTTATGATCTTGGTAAGTAAGATTATGCGACAAATTCGAAAAAATACCGAGCAAGGCTCGGTCACCCAGGTATTTAAATTCGAAACATGAAAATAAAAGCAACCAAAGCAAAGAGTCCTTTACTTGTTAAATACTTTTTTTTCTTAATTTTACTATTGGGTAAAAAAATTTTTGTTTGAAAATCAATTTTATTCAAGTGCATACTGGCCATTATTATCTATGACCTTTTGACATTTTTCGGGTAGTTTCATGATTCCGTCAGTGTAGAACTTCTGTGGCGAAAAACTTGGCCAAATGATTTTCAGCGGCCCTTGGGTCGGCCGACTTTTACCACGTTTATATCAACTCGCTTTCTTTTTACCCTCAAGAGAGTTTTATTAGACGGTGCAAAGTCCGGGTTATACGGTGGATGCATTAAAACTTCCCAACCAAGTTCCTTCGATTTGTTCCGAGTCATCACAGATGTGTGTGGCAGGGCATTGTCATGATGGAACAAAACTACTTTTCTGTTGGAAAATTCTGGTCGCTCTTTCTTGATTTCTTCGTCCAAACGGTTGAGTTGTGCAAATTAGAGGACCGAATTGATGGCTTCGACACGTTGCACAGTGTCAGATTAAAATAAAAGCCGGACTAAGCTTTGTAACTTGAAAGCTAATAAAGCAAGAAGCGTAAATTTTACACAAACAACTATGGGAGGCCAATGCATTTATTGTCAAAATCGATGAAATTCATTCAAAATCGGTGTTTGCTATAACATCTGTAACGAAGCGTCGTCGAGTTATAGATTCGGGGCTTTTTATAGATCGTACCTTTATTGCTCTACTAATAGCTTTCTTTATTGTAGTGTATAAAATTTCCTCTCGTTGGTTGTTTCGTGGCTCAGAGGCCGTCTGGCGATCATGTAATAGTCCAGCGCTTTGTTGCGTTTTGCGGTGGCGTGTCTCTGAAATAAATGAGATTATTATACATTTTTGGAAAATGTGCGTGGAACCGCTTACATGTGTATCTAGATAACCGATCCATCAATTTGTATCTAACTTAGTACAGTTGATGCTCTTTATATAAAATAGCTATGTGTTGAATATTTTCGAAATCGGACATTGCCTACTTCCCATATAACGGTAAATTCCAGAAATACGAAAACTCCGATATTTCAAGACTAAAAAGGGTAATTCAATTAATAATAATATGTATTATAAATAGTAATAATACCTTCAACAATTTCCTTACAACTTAACAATTTAAAAAATTTCAATGGATTGTTTTTTTTTTTTAACTGAGGGCAATAACTGTACCGAATTTGGTAGAAATTGAAAGATCGGTTACCGAGATGCACATAGTATGTAGGCATAAAAATTTATGATTATATCGTTTGCTGCTAGAGGTTATTGTGAACATCGATTTTGCTGAAAAAGCTCAGTTTATCGGAGTTTTCGTATTTCTGTAAATTCCCATTATATGGGAGGTTGGCGTGATTATTGCCCGATTTCAAAAATTTTCAACGAGTTCCTTAGTGAGACTGAAAGCAATGTTTATACCGAGTTGGATGGGGGTTGGCTACACGGCTGCTGAGATACATTATTTCATCACAAGAGTTCGGTGCCACGCCCATAAGAGTGCTCTCTGAGAGCAGGCGTGAGTCGAGTGGCGAATAAATTGGCCGTCTGTTGTGATTGCGGCTTTTCGACGTTGAGCTTTCCTTGCATTGTTGGACGCACATTTTTTTGCCGCACAGAGGCGGGTGCGTATCTTGGCTGTAACAAGATAATGGTCCGAGTCGATGTTTGGCCCTCGGAGTATACTTACCTCTAAAAAACTAGAAGCGTGCCTTCCGTCTATCACGGCATCATCGATTTGGTTTCTCGTTTTTCGATCTGGAGACAGCCGTTTAACTTTATGCATGTTTCGGGCCCCGGGGAAGTCGATCAGCCTCAGTCCATTACCCGACAGTGGCGCCAAAGATCCCTTCCTTGCCCACCCTGGCATTGAAGTCGCCAAGTACGATTTTTCGTGACGGGGCAGCGCTCTCTATTGTACTATTTTTGTGGTATGCAATTATAATAGCCTTTATTTTACAAGTATTTTCCATACATTTAGTTGGTATTCGGTTACAATAGAGCACATGATTTTGGTGATTTTAGAGTAGAAATAAAATAAAAATTTTTTCGTCTTTGCAAGGGCATAGTAAAACCAACTAAGCAGTTATTACTTGATTATTGCTGCTAAATTTTTGATGTGTATATAAACACTCTCTCACTCACATATATAGGTTCAATCCCGTATTCCTCGGCCTAATTCTAGCAAAACGGCCAAAAAATAAAAATTCTCTCAGAGCGAGAGAGTAACACTAAAAAGTACGGCATCACTTTCTAGTAAAAAATGGTAACTTCTGACAACATCAACATAATCTTCAAATTTTGCTTTTGCAGATTTGTAAGTAAATAACCAAAAATACTACAAAATTCATTAGAATCCACTCAAAAAACTAAATATTTTTCAACATGAATCAGCAAAGTGCACTTTTCCTTTGTTTACAATTTGGTTCTCAAACACACTACAGCTAATATTTAGAAACATTTACCAGAATTTACCAGCAAAAAATCTTCACACTAAAACTGGTAATTCCTGTCAAAGAGGGGACCTTATTTACTGGCTTCAAATAATCAATTCCAGTAAAATTTGGCAAATTCTAGTAAGAAATTGCAAGTTCGGACTCATACGGGATCACAAGTTATATATATATAATTTTGAAATTTCGACCACCAAGTTAGATCCGCCATTTTAAAGTTTGAAAACCTTACTTCAGATTCGTAATCAGCAACTCCAAAAACATAAGAACCCGCTATTAATTTTTATTTTTTAGTGTTGGGTTCTCCAAAGGCACAAAAGTTGTAAAGCAAAATCGAATTTACAGTTAGTTTGGACGCCACAATTGAGGCGCCATCTTGTGTTTTCCAAAAGGCCAAGTTTCAAAGAAAACTACAATAGTATAGCTTAAAAATGAGACCTCATAGAACTCTCTACGTTACCCAAATTTTCGGATAGGGTGATGATCGATTTGGCAAATAATGCCCTATATATATTCTGTAAAAATAAATGTTTTTATTCGATCAAATCTTCCAACAATAGAATTATGATGCAAATCTACATATATATATATATATATATAAAATCTGGCTCAAAACCAAATCAACAGATTTCAACCGAATTTGGACAGTATACCCCTTATACCCATGGCACGGACAGAGGCTATATTATAATCCGCTAGGTAGCGCATGAGCTGAGATGTTCAGAAATCTTTATTTAGGTGGCGCCAAAGTCGAGATATTCAGAAAATCTGTATTTACCGTCCGTTTTTGTTGAAATTTAAAACGAGCACTGCAGTATGTTGAGAAATACTTTTACAAATTAGATGAAATTGGAAATATATACTTAGGGTGCGACGAGAAATACGTCCACAAAAAATGTCCGCTCGGTGGCGCTAGAGCCGAGATATTCCGAGAATCTGTCTTTGCGTCCGATTTTTATTAAATTAAAAACGTACAGAAAATCCTTATAGTCCGATTTAGATTAAATTAAAAATGTATACTATATTTGCAAAAAAAAGTTAAATTACAGATGTATACTGTACATATGATGAGAAATAAATCCATTAGATGGCTCTGTAGTCAAGGTTTCCAGAAAATCCATATTTATGGTTCGACTTAGCTCAAATCTAATAAGCTTTGTGCAGCTAAAATGTTTGTTATCTATGCCCGCATATAGCTACATGAGTAAGCCTGTATTTTGGTAACCGAGTTCAGATATGTATTTAATGGAAAATCTTTAATTTTGTGATACATTTGGCAGTAACGCTCCCAGTATGAAACAGCCTTCGAACATTATTGTTTAGTTTTTAAAAAACTGTCCCCAATAATAAAAATCAGCTTATCTATTTTAATTGCATCAATTACTCATATAACATATTAGTAAGCATCTATTTTGTCGGTAAAAAAGGTGTTTGTTGGCAATTGTGGTCAGTGTGGTCAGCTTCACCCGCCTTGGTAATTTGTGCATTTTATCTCCAGAAGGAAATACGTCAAATATTAAATTCAAATACATTGTGTAAATATAATCTTTAAATCTCAATTTACGTTGTCATTGTTTTTTCAGAATTTCAATAAACCTGCTTTTGGGTCACATTGCATTCGGCCTTTGTTCCGCCCTTGAACTACCTATCAGTTGAATACGCCCCTGCACTGATCCCGCAAACTCTTAAACACTTATCACTTGCCTATGATAAGAACGTAGAATTAGGCATGCCGCTAATTGCTCGCCCTTGAACTTGAAATTTGTTGATATGTATGTATGCATGTACATATGTTTGTAAGCATACACAATTGCCTGCATATACTTATGGCGTTTTCTTTTCTCGAAATAATGTTGCATTTATTCTGCCCTATTTCAGGACTGTCAAATTTGCGTGTTCTTTTCTCAGCATATTCTCTGGGTTGTTTGTTCTTTTCTCAACATGTTTCCCTCTGGCCCGGCAAAAGTGCAACATTTTCTGCCCTTGTTAATGCGAAAGGGTGACTGTTGCCCAGTAGATGTTGATGCGTGTTTTGTAATAATTATACTTCATAAAAAACTGTTTCAGGTTATAATGGAAGCGAATTGTATAATTTTATTAAAATTAATAAAATTAATTGCGAATAAGTCAGTAAAATCATTAATTTTCAAGTTGGCACTGTTTTTTTGCTCTTTTCTCATACGGAAAATGCAACCTTTTTATAAGGCACGGGGTAACATTTACATAATGTTGCCATATATTGAGGCAACATTTTCATTGAGAAAAGAAAACGCTATTAGTTAGCTATTGTTTTTGAAGTGTAAACTTCTTTAGCGACATGTATTTGAGAAAAAATGAAACGAAAAATGCGGCAACAACCATATGAATGTTGTGTGTTTATGTTGTTGTTAAGCGAGCAAAGTTTGTAAGGCCGCTTTACAGTAGCATCAAAAGTATATATATGTATATGCCATTATATACATACATATGTACATATATATACATTAGGGTGGTCCAAAAAAAATTATGGGAGAAAATTAAAAAGTCAGAAATTTAATGATCTCACCCCCTAGGATTGTTCTATACCGAAAAAAAGTATACCCCTGTTTTTTTATTTTAAAATAAAAATATATTTAGATGTCGCTCAAAGGTCTCAAAGTTTCCCATGTATTTTGTATGGGGGAAAAAAGACTTTCGTAGAAATGGCATATAATCCATGAAAATCAAAATTTTTCAACCTTACTTCTCTTCAAAAGACTTCAGAGAATAATGCCCAATTTTTATTTAAAAATTTTTTGAATGTGGATAAAATAGTAAGAAATACTTTTTAACGCTTCTTTTTGTATTTTTGATTTTCTGGGATTTTTCGGAGACCCTAAAAAAATAGTTAATATTAAAAAAGTTTAAATAAACAATTGGGAATTATTTTCTGAAGTCTTCTGAAGAGAAGCAGAGTTTTCAGATTGAAAAATTTTGATTTTCATGGATTATATGCCATTTCTACGAAAATATTTTTTTCCCACATACAGAATACATGGGAAACTTTGAGCGCTTTGAGCGACCTCTAAGTATATTTTTATTTTAATATTAAAAAACAGAGGTATACTTTTTTCGGTATAGAACAATCCTAGGGAGTGAGAGCATAAAATTTCCGGCTTTACTTATTTTGGACCATCGCTAGGCTAAGCGATTCTTAGTCTGTGTTTTTCGTGTGATTTGAAATCATTACGTATGAAATATTCTATTCGGTTTGTTGGATATAACGGAGTCGCGGGAAAACGTCATAGTGACCGTGCACCGAATCTTCAACGCGATCAAAAACAGTAATTGACGCTGTGTTTCAAAGGAATATTGATCAAATCGAGACTAAAACATATGTTTCATACTTTAGTTATCATAAGCCTTTCGTATCTTTTGTAGAAATTTGATTAATAAATTGAAAAAGTTTGAAAATCTTCCATAGTTTAATTTAAAGAAGGTTACACTTCTCCCGGGTGTGCACCGCACAGATGTGTTTTTTTTTTTTGCATATACAGTAGACTCGGGGTAGAGGGAACTAATTCGTGCAAGGGCTATTACCTCAACCCAGACTGTCCCTTCAATCGAGATTGAATTTACATATGCAGAGAATTTAAAGAAGCGAGAAGGTGCAAACTACTCAGTGGAACATATTTGATGAGACTTAACAGTGCTACTAGGTTTCTACAGTGATATTTTCGTTTCTACAGTGATTTTACAGTCAAGTTTCTAGGTAAATTGCATGGCGAATGTTAAGATAACAGCGGCGAATAACGTCGTGGATTCCATATGAAGCGCTTGACATGAACTCGTAAAGAAATTTCCGTACTATTTCTTAGAGAAAAGTCTAAAAAATTTTGAAAAAATTCTTCACATCACAGCGATTCTCTTCCGAAATTTCGTAAAAGAATCGAATAATGAGATAATGCTTTCTTTACGAATTCTTTAAGATTTCGCTGCTATTCAGAATGCTCTGAAAGCGCGGTTTGCAGGGTAATTGAGTTAAATTTTTTTTTACCGACTTCCAAAAAGGAAAAGGTTCTCAATTCGTTTGAATACTTTTTTTATGTATGCTAGCCGATAACTTTGGGCAACGTTGACCGTTTTCAATAATTTTTTATCGAAAAGGTTGTACCTCAAGGGTGGTTCCATACTAATTTGGTTCAGTTTCGATCTTTGGATCATGAAGAAATTGACGCTTCTCCTAAATTTTTATATGAGAATTGAAGTTGGTGGTTTTTTTTTTGTTAAAAATTTTTAATAAGGTGTTATATGTTGCCTAAATCACATTTTCAATGCAAGTCGCATTTTGGTAGGCTGAGAGCGATTTTGGACCAATTTTGGTAGGAAAAAAACTTGCTATGTGGCAACACTGACTTCTTTAGCGACATGCATTTGAGTAAAAATGAAACGAAAAATGCGACAACAGCCATATGAATGTTGTGTGTTTATGTTGTGGTTAAGCGAGCAAAGTTTGTAAGGCCGCTTTACAGTAGCATCACAAGTATGTACATGTATGTGCCATTATATACATATGCGCCATTATATACATATGTACATACACATACATTAGGGTGGTGCAAAAAATTATGGGAAAAAATTAAAAAGTCAGAAATTTAATGCTCTCACCCCCTAGGATTGTTCTATACCGAAAAAAATGATACCCCTGTTTTTTTTATTTTAAAATAAAAATACGTTTAGAGGTCGCTCAATGGTCTCAAAGTTTCCCATGTATTTTGTATGGGGGAAAAAAGACTTTCGTAAAAATGGCATATAATCCATGAAAATATATATATATATATCTATGTATGCTCGTACGTATGTTATGCTAGGAGATTCTTAGTCTGTGTTTTTCGTGTGATTTGAAATCAATTACGTATGAAATATTCTATTCGGTTTGTTGGATATAACGGAGTCGCGGGAAAACGTCATATTGACCGTGCACCGAATCTTCAACGCGATCAAAAACAATAATTGACGCTGTGTTTCAAAGGAATATTGATCAAATTTCATACTTTAGTTATCTTTTGTAGAAATTTGATTAATAAAATGAAAACAATTTGAAAATCTTCCATAGTTTAATTTAAAGAAGGTTACACTTCTCCCGGGTGTGCACCGCACAGATGTTTTTTTTTTGCCAATGAAGTAGACTCGGGGTTGAGGGAACTAATTCGTGCAAGGTCTATTCCCTCAACCCAGACTGCCCCTTCAATCGAGATTGAATTTACATATGCAGAGAACTTATACAAACGACAAGGTGCAAATTACTCAGTGGAACATATTTGATGAGAGGCTTAACAGAGCTAATAGGTTTCTACAGTGATATTAACTGATTTCGTTTCTACAGTGATTTTACAGTCAAGTTTCTAGGTAAATTGCATGGCGAATGTTAAGATAACAGCGGCGAATAACGTCGTGGATTCATGACATTTGGCGTTCCAAAATTTAGCACCTTCTCGTTATTCTATGTTCTCTGCTGTAGTATGTAACGTAAAAGTAATTTTACAGTGAGTGTAATTATTTTAAATAAGAAATACATATTATTTTAAGAAGTCCAACATACTATATACTTTGTTTTTGATTGGGATACCCATGGCAACCTGGAAATCAAGGATAAGAAATAACATCACTCAATAGGCAATGGTTCGACGAGCGTACTTGTACAATCAATAGGCTACAATTACCACCCCTGCATGGTTGCAGAGTCCGCAAAAAACTCCAAAAGCATTGTCCGGAGAATGCGTCAGACTAGGCCGAGCCTACTTTGAAGTGCCATCAACTTATTACTTACAAAAGTTTTGTTAGATGACGCTTGAGAAGTGCATATGCAAATATTTCCTAAAAGTACGTTTATACGACAAACTAATCAAGTGTTTCGCTCCCTCAATTACGAATGGCGAATCACCCCGTTTACACGACACATTCTTGATTGGATTCAAGAGTTTATTGTTGTTTTTTTTTATTTTTTTCCTTCATTTCCTCCCTTTCTTTGCTTTGGGATTTTCTATTCTCTTTTGCTCTGACAGCTAAGTTCGATAAATTTCCGATAAAAATTAGAGAATACAACGATTTGTTCGTGATTCGCAAGGTGATTGGATCTGAATCAACTACCAATGAGGTGATTCGCTCCCAAAATTTTGTATGGGCGAATCACGTGTTTCGGTTCGTAATTGGGGCGCCAATTACGAATGGGAGAGCGAATCAAGAATCGGAGGGTGGATCAATTGCCGTGTAAACATCCTTTAAAATTCATAAAGGAAACATATCTGTGCTGTCCTTTTTATGTGGTTCTATCGTTTTGTAGCATTCATTTAGGCGCTAGATGTTAGTAGTCGCCTAAACAGTTGCATTGAAATTTGTATGTATATGACTGTGCTTGGGCTTTTTATAATTGCACGCAACTCGTGAGAGTTATTGACTTGAATATTTTATATCTCATGGTTTTATGAACATTACTTTTTGTTATAAAAGCATTTCTTATGCAACTTTTTCATCTTATGAAGAAGTTTGCGAAGCAAGAAGAAACAAATACTTAATACCATATCCCTTACCTAAACTCAAATTCCCCGCAAATCGGGGAATTACCCGCGAGTTGGCTTCCCTGGTTCATACATATTAAAACAACACATTTATTTGTTTGTGTTGTACCCAGATATGGAGTTCCAGTTTTATTTTTCGTTCTTGATATCCTATAATATTATATGAGTACCGTTTTGTTATACATACTTACTACATATGTACATAAGTATGTATAGTATTAATTTTATATTTATACGGTCAAAAGGATGCATGTAGTGGCCATTTAGACATACGAATATAATAACTTGAATGAGAGAGTTTTGATTTATTAAGATTAATAACGAACGTTTGCACAATTAAATATTACAACTAACAAATAGAATATAATTAACTTTACACACATTACGTACAAACAGGGAGGATAAAGTGTGATATTTAAAAGAGATAAGTTCAATTGAAAACTTAACCTCATATGAAGTTTTTTTAATGTTTTGGTTGTAGTTTTCATTTTTTGCCCTCTGAGTTGTATAATTCGATTAATATATTTTTAAAAGTTTTCATCATACAATAAATGTACATATGTAACTATTATAGAACTACGTTTGTATGTGCATATATATGGCTTTTATTTTGCAAAATTTTCTACGCTTACAAAAATTCAGCTTAATATTGTTTTTTCTTGGGGAATGTCTTTTAACAATAAACAATATCATTTGTCTAATTAATATTAGTTATATGTATATGTATATGTATATTTCATTAAAATAACGTCATAAATGCCTGTGGTCTTAATTTTCCAATATTCATATACGCTTTTTTAGTTTACTATACGTGTATATATACATATATGTAGTATATCTATGCCAATAAGAAACAACAGCTGAGATTGAGAGGCCGACTGTACTTTAATGCACCATTCACATTAATTTTCCAATAGTATTATACTAAAGTAAGCTTTGGCTGTTATTCCTGGCACACTCAGATATAGTATGTGCATATGTATATACATGAGGGTTTATAAATATGTATATATGTACAATGTACATATATATGCATATGTAAGTACAGTTTATTTTTTATTTTTATTTCTAGGTCTCATACATACATATACGTATGTGGTGTCAGATATATAAATGATGACTCCATCTCACGTTTTAGGAAAGCGCACTTGCATTTTCACTGAAATATTTAAAACTTCTAAATACGCACTTATTTTTAGTAATTTCATTAAGCCAATAAAACCAAACATATCTAAAATGGAGTTATTAAATATGCATTTATGTACAGTGGTGGCCACATAATTAAGAACACGTCTCCTTTACAGGTTTTGACCATTTATCTTTTCTTTATTTATTTCTAGTTTATTTTTTTTTACAAAAAATTAAGTACTTCATACTACAAAGAAAACTATAGAACCAAAGTTTCAAACCTTGTACAACAAATAATAATCAAAATTTCAAACTTTGTAATTCAATTTTAGTATAATACTGTGTAATTTTGAAGTAGCTTTTTGTTTTACTGGCGGTGTTATGCATTTCCTTCCATACAAAGTATTGTTACGTTTATGCTTTAATTATGGTCCATTGATGACCTCCCTATGCTCTGTTGCCGCACCTTTATATACCTGGGCCGACCTGTGTTTCTAGTCAGCACGTTTCTTGCGATTTCTGGAACACTTCATTCGAAGTTTCTCGACATTCATTCGTCGAACGTTCTTTAATTCTTTCGCTGCCGCTTTAAACTCTTATTCGCAGTATTCTGCATACAGTATGTTTGTTCGAATTTTTTTGCGCAACTTCAAACTGACAGCATAAAAAAATTGAATGGGCTATAAAGCTGCACACTGGATTGAGTTATATGTATATCTTTGTATTTAGTATGAGCTGTTTTTGTAAAAAAAAAATTAAAAATAAATTAATACTAATTATGTGACCACCCCTGTATACATATATGTATGATAAAAGTATATACCTGCACTCCTCGTTAAGTAGGGATGTCAGTGGCAAAAATACATCGATATTTTTCCTCGAATCGATGCATCGAAACTTACATCGATATTTGTCGATGCATCGGAGGGCGTACATCGATGCATCGATACACATAGAGTTTTCCTACACTATGGAAATAATCCAAAACCAATTTCAAACAATTATACAAACTTATATTTTGATGTACTTATATATATTGGTGACTCATACAACTGCTCACGGTTGAATTCCTTTAAATATTCACGTTTCCAAGTTAAATTTTTTGTTTTTTATAAAAAATTTTGTTCATGTTTTAACAAAATTTAAAACTTTATAAAAAATTTAGAAAAATTCAACAAATTTTCATCAATATTTTGAACTTTTTAATATGAGTCTTAAGAACATTTTTGGGTATGCATTTTTATAGCTCATAAAATTTAGTATAATTAAGTGCAAGTTTCAATTGTTTTATTTTTTTATAATTTTTATTTGCTGACTTGCACTTCGTTGTACTAAAAGTTTATGAGCTATAAAACTGCATACCGAAAAATGTTCTATGGACTCATTAAAAAGTTTAAAATATTGATGAAAATTTGTTGAAATTTTCTAAATTTTGTATAAAGTTTGAAACTTTGCTTTACATGGATTTGGTAAAAGCATGAACAATATTTTTATAAAAAAAATTCGAAGCCATCTTGCTTTCTTTGAATTTCAGATAGCAATATTTGGCGATTCGATGTATTAGAAATGTCAGTTTACAGAAAACATCGATGCATCGATGTTTCGATGCATGGACTATTTTTACATCGAGTGAAAAATTTTTG
>JAPVRG010293303.1:14602-38549 GCA_029783565.1 Rhagoletis cerasi
AATATCTTCAATCAAATATTAAAAAAGTCATTCTGTACTTAACAAAAATAAAACAAAAAAGCCGCAGTTTTCTAACCAGGGAGCCACATGCGGGTCAGCCGCATTTCCCCACCATTATTATACGTGTATGTAATGAAGCATTTGCCACACCTTACAGTTATTTACTCTGACCTGTCTGTTACAATAGACCGCCTTTAGTTGCGGTAACTAGGTGACCTCTTCTGAATATTATTGTTATTTAATAAACCTCCACAACAATAGTAAGTTTTCTAAAGCCCGACTGCTCCAATAATTTTTGCTACGAAAAACCACACAAAATCTTAGAGTTGTGACTTTTTTGAAATTGTTTCGGCACACGCCACAACGCCGACAGTAGAGTTGATACAAAGAAGTACCCTTTCAATTAAAAGCTTCCCAGCAATGGGTTGAGGGCAGGGCTTAGGAACCGCCATGTAAAAAATCAATCCGATAAGAAGATCATATGTGCTTCGGACGACTGCCACCCTGAATGTCTGGGCCCTCTAAAGGGAAGGTGCCTCTATCCAACTTCTGGATGTCTTCAAAAATACTAACAAGGCTGATGTCACCCAAGACACGAAATGTTATCGACGGGCTTGGAGGCGAAGCGTGCCACTCTATTAAATATGCCACTAGACAGCGCGCAAATTTGGTGTGGTATTTGTGGTTGGGCGAACATTCCAACACCCTGTCACATGGTTCACTCCCATCAGTGAATGAGTTGTCATAATTTTCATCGAACAACAGCTTAATTTTTGCACACACCTCGACGGATGTTACCAATGTTTCAAAACCATCGATGCATCGTTTGCATCCCTAAGCTAGGGGTCTTCACTATCTCCACAATTTTTACTGTTGCTGGCATTCCGCAGATGGAGCAGTGTTCAATCCACAAATTAAGGGCACTCATTTTTACATGCCAATGGTAAAACTTCAAATACATCATACAATACACAAACATATGCAAAAGTTTACCCTTAAAGTTGTTACAAGTAATTAACATACTGTCATAACATTTCACTAGCTCTTTAGAGGTGTATAAATAAGTCTGTAAGCAGGTGGGAGTGATTAAGAAACTACGAAGCTGTAGAAACTAATAACAAATGTAGATATTTCATATTACCCAAACTTTCTCAATTTCGCTAGATACTAATGCTTACAGTTTGTTATAATTCAATTAAAGTTACACTAGCATTAGCTTACAGGAGTAGAACACCTTTTTCCAGCGCATTAATAAACCACACAGGAAGTGTGCAGTTTTAGTGTTTGCGTATAGCTTTTTGACTTATTTTTTTTCGTTATTTTATATCGAGGTCATAGTTGTACTTACATACATGCTTTTATATATGTATAAGGGGCAATACATAACATTCTATTTACGTACATATGTATTTGTTGTAAAGTTGTGTTGCGACTGTCACAATAAATCCAGTTATTTTACCATATGTATGCTCACAACAAATTTGCAACTTTTCCTCACAAACTGTCTTAAGCAATTTTATAATACACCACCTCTGCTTCACTTATATACATACATAGACGAGCGCAGCAGTGGCCTCTTGTGTACCAAGTCTGGCAGCGGCACCAGTACCGGCGTTGGTGGCACCAATCGTTGGTCTCTACTCACCCGCCAAACACCCACCACACCTGGATACACACCCACGAACAACAACAATAACGTGGTGAATATAAAATCATTGAATTTGCCAAAAGACGATATGGGCGTGTACCGTCGCAAATCTTCTGGCAGCACTACCACCCATACAGGCACAAGCGCCAGCGTTAGCGGCACACCCATTGTTGGGTCGCAAGTGGCCGATGCGGCCTTGTTGATGCCCACATGCGAGGATTTCGAATGCCAAGCAGCTGATGGATCAGTTTTGCTCAGGTAAGCTAAATTTCATTGTAGCTAATTAAATTTTCAAGTGTGGCAATAACCAAGGGCGTATCTGTAAACTGTAAACTGTTATGTTTTTATCCTAATATCTTCAAATTTGAAAATATTTACAGGATACCAGCACCGCACGTTGTGGCCGCGCGCGCCTACCGCTTGGCGTCAAAGAAGCGCAGCACTGGTAGCACCACCCACGATAGCCAACAAAAACAACATCACCAGCAGAGCAGCAGCATTACATCGACGGCATCGGTTACGACCACAACTGGCAGTGGTGCTGAAGCACAGCATCCCTCAACGCCTGACGGTGGCGAGACAGGTGGCAGCACAACCAACACTGCTCTGACACGACGGCTGGCTAAATTGCTTCATCAGTCGAGTATGTCTGCCTCGAGGCTGACAACAGCCGCTTCTCCGCATGGTGATAACACCGCCACCGCCGTCAACACAAACAATTTGTTGCCAATTATGCCAGCGGCAGCGTCTAGAGATGGCGGTAGCTCCGACGGCGGGAGCAGCTGCTTGGAAGAGGCACCACGACGACTTTCGTGGGAGAGGTGAGTGGTAATTACATCGCAACAGCGATATGCACATAAATAGATGCATGGGGAATGCGAAAAGATTTGCACTGGGGTATTACCTATATGTACTAATTATATAAAATTGATTATATTGGGAATGTTTGTAACGCTTTTGCTCAAAAGATACTTAGGGCCATTTGCTCAAGGGCTGGTTAACGCTAACCGGAGATGAAACCTTCCGTTAAACATATCGACTGCTTTCATCGATCACATGTTATATGCAGGGAATCGATAATGTCGAAAACGATGTTTAACTGGGAGTTAGTGTTAGCCAGATCTTGAACAAACGGTCTTAGGACTGGTTTTTCAATGCCTGGTTAACACTAACTGCAGGTTAACATCTTTATCGACGTTATCGACTCGTTGTTATACCTTATGGAGTCGATCACGTCGGTAACGATGTTCAACCTGCAGATAATGTTAACCCTACATTGAAAAACCGGCCCTTAACTGATTTAAAAAAATTTTTTAGAAAGATAACTTTATGAAAACTAATTTATTGGCGTACTAATTTTTTGGCTCGCTAGGTGGAGCTGGAGTCGAGAAATTTAGAAAATTTGTCTTCATGGACCAATTTGATTCAAACTTAGTACGTAGGGATGTTGTGATACTATAAAAGTATCGATACCAGTATCAAATGATGTATCAGAAGCAGGTATCGATGCAAGTATTGGCATTGGTATCGGAAATAAAATATCGATATTTTACCCATTTGATACAAAATTTAACAACTGCAGTGCGTAATAAACAAAATAAAGAGAAAATGGCTCGATTTAATCAGAATACGAAAATATCTAAGCACGAAAACTAGATAACTATTACGGTGTCAGGAATCAAGAAACGCACTGATTGAAAACAATAAATATACTATATTTATGTACATAAATCTTCAGCATTTATATATAAAGAATTCAGTATTTAGTGATTTTTCGATTTACTTTTTTAGGTTTGCAATCCTATGTACATATTAATAATAATTAACGTTTATAGAGACTTGAAAAAAGACTTATAAATTTAAATATAATCTTTATTCCCAACCATATTCAAAGCCACTTAAAAAAAGTGGTTCTTCCAATCTGCATGTTGCACTTAACCGAGCTTTTGTCAATCTTGGTTATGTGATTCCACACTTTACTTTTCGGAGGTGCCATTGGGGTGAGAATATATATCGCCAGCGATTTAAACAATTTCACAACGGACCGCAATTACAACTCGAAGCTAGTCATTGCACAATGTTTCGCAGAAGAAAAAACTAATCAATGTCGTTACGCTCAATTCTGTGTTAAAATGGTTTGAATCGATTAAGATTCCAATAAAGTATCGATACCAGTATCATCATGTATCGTTAATGTGGCTCTGGCATTCGAAATAAAATATCGCGCAGTATGCGGTGTCGAAAGAAAATACCCATATGGGTATCAATAGTATCGTCACCTTAGTATCGAATACCGATATACCCGGTATCGAAACAAAAGCATCGATACCATGATTATATCAGTAGTATCGCAACATCCCTATTAGTACGTATATTACCCAGCGCCAGGTGGCACTGGAGTTCAGGTATTTAGAAAACCCGCATTTATGGTCCGACTTTGTTCATTTTCGGAATATGTATATGTATGGTCGAAATTTTTCACTTCCACGTTACATTCGTACGGCGTTTACGCTCATGTCTCGGAAACTATATTATTACAGTATGACCTACTAAGCGCATATCGCGAGACCCCCAAAGGGAAACATTTTTTATAAAGGCAATTCTTTATACCTTATACGACTTTAAAGTTATGCCACATTTTGTTGCACTGCCACGTTACACAATTTAGGAAGTGTGTTTTGAGGTTATTGTATATGTTGTGAAAAATTTTCGAATCTACTCAACTGGTATACTCCCCTCTTCTATAGATTGCTGATAGAAGATGAAATCAAAAGAAGAGATATTCTGTTTTCTAAAAAACACATATCAACGTATTTTATGGAGATAGATTTGAGCACTGCCACGTTACAAGGAATCGCTGCCAAGTTACATGTACGAATTGGAACAAAATTTGTTGAGGAATAGTGAATAAAATCTCAAAATATAAGCAAAATGCGACAAATATTTATTCTCAATATTAAGGCAATTGAAAGATATATTTCAGTTACATCTTGGTTTGGATGTACTTATATAAAAGGTAACGATTTCTTTATCAAGCGTTTGTATTTGGTGGGCGCTGGAAATACTTCGGATGGTTTCGCTTTTGAGAACAGCTCAACAAGTTTCAAATCAGCGGCAATTGTTTTAATTTGATCGTCTGTAATTTCTTCAACCATAATTTTTGATTGCTTGTACAAAGTCAAATGCATTGTTAACAACAATATCACGCGCTCTAATAGAGCAGGAAAAACAATCAATGGCACATCGATAGTATCGATAGTTTTCATTTTTTAAAACTATCGATGGCTTTTAGTCACTATCGATAGTCTTGAAATGGTCGCTCACTATTTTATTAGAAGTGATGCTGAACAAAACTTGCAGCAAATACGAAAATTAGCATTTATTTTATATTCCAGAAGTTAGCGGTATTTTGTATACTTCAAACTTGCACTTGAATTGGCTATAAAATAGCATACTCAACAATTTTCTAAAAACTCGGGGAAATCTTGATAAAGCTTTGTTGATTTTGATTTGAATTTTTGTCCAAAGTTTGAAATTTGGATTTACATAGTTTTTGTTAGACAATGAGCTATGCTTTTGTAAAAAAAAACATATAAAATGAATTTGACCTTGTCATTTTGTTGCGGGGTGTATATGGTTAACTAGTAATGGCGGTTGTTTAATGTTAATTTTACATTTATTTGTTTTTAAGTTGTAGCTTCGCCACTAAAAATAAAAATTTATTGATATGATCGCAAAGTGTATAAGTACAAAATCTATTTTATAGCATCCATTTAACCTTTGTTACTAATAAAATGCGTTGAAAACTTAAATTTTGAACGTACTCGCTTACTACATATTACAGTTCTAATGTGTTTCTCAACGATTGTTTTCCCAGTTGCACCTATTTCATCCACGTAGCCTTTACCATGCGATGTTGCAAAGTAGTTCCAAATAATTTTAATTCCAAATATCTCTTCGAAGTAGGGAATTAAAGCTACAATGAATTTGTTTTTATATCCGAGTGCACTTGTGCACAAGGGTATTATAAGTTTCGTAAATTTTCGAGGATGGTCCGTCATTTCATAGTTTTGAAATTCTGAGAGTACTCGGTAAAATTTTCAACAATACCCACAAATATGGAGCAATATAAATATTTTCCTGTAAAAGCACTGCCACGTTACATATGTTTGATCACTTTTTATTTTATGGTACATGCTATTCTCCTGTTTTCTCTATTGATTCCAAGACTGCATGGAATAATCATATTTAAAAAAATATTCGAGCGCCTTATTGGAAAGCGTTTAATTTTGCAAAAGAATAAAAATGGTTTTTAACACTGCCACGTTACACAAAATTTGCGACCAAAATTCTGTCAAACAAACATGCATACCAAAGGCATTTTCCTTCTTACCTCGTTCGATTTAGGTAAA
This sequence comes from Rhagoletis cerasi, assembly GCA_029783565.1. NCBI lineage: Eukaryota > Metazoa > Arthropoda > Insecta > Diptera > Tephritidae > Rhagoletis > Rhagoletis cerasi. Next base: position 20,663 of record JAPVRG010293303.1, read on the forward strand.
ATAGACAATTTTCTTGGCTTAAAAGTGAATAGCGCAAAAAAGCTCTAGTGAAAATAATTTAACGAACCTTTTTCTGAGATGTTGATTTTTTCCATTTTTTCAATTTTGAACTGAACTTTTAAAGACGGAGAAATTCCATATAAAAATACTTTTAACTGCTTGATATGTAGTGTTACTAGATGCTTTACGAAATAAGGTTTCATAGTATCGCAATCTTGGCCATATATTTCCTAAGTAATAAGAAACACTTTTGCAAAAAATAGACCCGCTAGATGGTGCTAGGTTTGAGTTATTAAGAGTTCGTATTTATGCTCTGATTTTGTTCATATTCGAAACTTATATTACCTGCATATAGAAAATAAATTTTTCAAAAAGTGGTGCCGATAGATGGTGCTGGAGTCGAGATATATAGGAACCCCGTATTTATAGTCTGCATTGGCTCTATGTTTATGTTATAAGAGTTTACTGTTTAGATTACTAAATGAACGATGGAGTTAAGAATGCCTACAAATAGCTGCAAAATTGTCCAATTACCGCTTTGTCTCACGCACGTACACACCCTAAATGCAACCTTGAATTCACCTCCGCTTGATCGAATTGCTCGGAGAGGCCGTTATTGCAGGAGTAAGACTCAAAGAAGCCATTTCTTGGATTAAGGGAATCTCTGTCCATTCAGATATCCTAGGCACACCAACGAATCACGGGTGTATCAAGAAGAAGTGTTTGCCATCCAAGAGGCAGCACGAAATCTCGCTCAAAGACCTAGAGAGAATAAACGAATCTTCATCTTCTGTGACAGTCAGGCAGCCTTCAAAGCTTTACACTCACACATAGACAATGCAATTTCTCTTACTTAATGCCGTACACCTCTAATCGTGATAGCCAAGATTTATAGAATCTTATTAATGGTGATTTTGTTTCTACCAAAAAATTTCGCCATTTGATTGCCCCTTTCTCTTCCGTAATCGATTTTAAAATAAACGAAAACCGGTGAGAAAATGTAGTGTTCGTTTCTTAAAATGTCACAACTCTAGCAAGGCAAAAAAGGCACATTCTCTGCCCTTTGAAGCCCTGAAAATCAGATGGTTGCTTAAAACGAAAATATTGAGTGAAAAATAAATGAAAATATGAGTGAGCTAGACAAGGGTAAGTAGGCAAAAACTTGCACTTTTACGGGGTTGAGTGCAACATGAAATATATTTTGCACCATGGAAGGGCAAAATTTTTTGGAAGAAACGAAATCACCATAATTTATATGTAGGTGCTTGGACTCCTGGATATTAGGAGGAATTATAACAGTGACGCATTAGCAAGATTCGACCACATCCTTCCAAGAAAGAACACAGTAGGTATATCAATGGCCTTATATGAACGATATTTAAGAGTTCATACAGCTCAGTTAGACAATGAAAGAGAAAACTCTTTCGTTAAGTTAAACAGCGAGGATTTTTGGCCCTCCTATAACAGAAAACTCTTATCTGTGCTCCAGAGTCTCCTTATAGTTAAAGAGTTTTATTGGTTTATATGGTATAATACTAGGGGTTGACGCATCGGACCAATGTTTTAGATGCAAGATCATAGAAGAAGATTACGCTTGTTTGGCAGATATCTCAAGGGCGGAAATAAGAAAATTATTACAGCTCATAACAGCGAAAGAGATTAGTATTCCATATGGTATCCCAGCGTAATTATTCTTGGTCTATGTATGAAAAGGGTTCTGCTCTTCAGTTTCAACCTAAACTAAGAACTTTTACTTAACAACCCGTTTCAGCTTTTCAACACAATTTTTGCATTGGCCAACGCATAAATTTTATCAGACGCCGCAGAGCAGCCCGGGTGTTTACTAGTTAACGATAAAACAAGTAAAGAAGTTCAAATTCGGGTGAAACCGAGCATTAAACACCCGGCGCACGTATTAAACATCGTTTTTTTCACGATTCTGAAACCTACCGTTACGTGTTAAACAGGGGTGTTTTTGTTCCTATTTCAAACATTTTCGATAATATGCTCAGATAGACTTAAAGAAATAATTTAGCTGTGTTTGGTAGATATCGATAAGGCGGTTGTATTTAAAGGGCCTTTAAGGAGTCAATTTTATTACGTCATAACGAAAGTTGTGGAATACTTTAATTTCCTGCTTTCTTTTGCGAAAATGTAGAAAAAATTCAGAAAATTCTCTGCAATGCTGTAAGCACATAAACGACTTGTGGTGTGCGGCAATAGTTGCAGTTGTGTTCCACAACACTATCGTCCATGGCTTGTAATTTTTTATTGAAAGCGGCAAGGCAGGCGAAATGTAAATAAATCTGAAACATTTAGATTTTTGAATTTCGTAAATTTACACCAAAATGCAGCTTCAAAAGCTATTTGCAAAGTTTGTAACTACAGCCAAGGCATATTAAACAAGGTAGAAGTGACAACTAGCTCGAACTCTCTTGTAGCTAGTTATAATGTCAAAAAACTGTAAACAAACGAATTAACCCTTTGAGGTGCGAATGCTATGTTTGTTACAAATTAGCATCAATTGAAACGCATCAGCATAAATACCTACATATGTACGTATACTAATTTTAAGAATTACTTCAATATTATCTTCAAAGAATTTAATTGCATTCGCGTCTCATATGCACATACATACATATGGACAGAAACAAATACCTCATAAATGAAACCACGTAAATAAACTGAAAGAAATGTTTTATGAAACTGTTTTCAACATTTTTTTGTTTTTATTCGCCCAATGTTTTTGCGCGTTTAGTTTCTTATTTAAATATTTAATTCTAAAAAACATCCGTCATTTATAAAAAAAATTACTTAATGTTTTCTTCTGAATTTATATGAAGACTTAACTCTAACAATTTCTTGATAAAATTTTTGCAATGACAGATCTCTTTCCCGTTTGAGATGTTAAAAATTGCTTCCATTTCCCGAACAGCTTCCATGAAGTCACTCGTGGGTTTAATTAATCTGCCGTTTGAAATATGGTCTATCCATGTATACGTGGTTGAGTTTTTTTCTTCATATTTGTCTATCGCTAATTTTTGTATGATATAGCCCGCTATTTACTCTAGTCCTTTCTCCTTCATTTCATCTAAGTCAGTGTCTTGTGACATGTGTATATATCAGTGTAAATCTAGGTCCGGACGTGCTTATGTGAGCATAAGTTGAGTTCCAGATGCTTCACAATTTGCAGGTTTTTACAGGAAGCCGTTCCAGGTGCCCACCTTCCATAAGGTTTATTAATGGAGAAAACAGCTGTTCCTGCAAATCCTGTAAACCCCTCAAATTGTGAAGCATCTGGAACGCTACTATAATTTTGTAAGAAAGTACTTATTTCTTGCAGACTTACCCAGTTTGCATCTGCGCATCAACAGATGATATTGTCACTTCTGAACGTCCGTGTGCTTCAGGCATTTCGGGCACAGGAACCTCCCAGGGTATGGGAACTGCACCTGGGTATAAGCGCATGCGTTTAAAAATATTTGACTGCAATGGGCAAGAAACAAAATCACTCGGGTTGAAATTATTTTCACAAATACGGGAAGAATCGTCCAATTGAACACCGCAGCTGTTTTCCCAACGAAGTCTTCTAACTTCGCAACTAGGCGCCTTAAAGCACCACTTTAACATATTGGCTCTTGCCACACACAGCGCAACACTCGTAGTTCCTGCTCCTTTTCATTTTTGTATATTAATCTATAAATGGATGTGGTCGAAAAACAAAAAAAATTCACACAGTTCAAAACTATTCCACAGCACGCAATTGTATTTTTAATGAAAAATAGAAAATGCCAACTTGAAAAGGGTTAAAAGTTATTCATCATTTGACATTATAGTCGGTGTTCAAAAGAGAGAAATGTCAAAATCACTTCTACCTTGTTTAATATGCCTTGACTACAGCCTTAAAACACATCGATTTTGTGAAAGAGGCATACAAAAAATACAAGAAAATACATACGTTTGTACGTTCAAATTCAAAAAAATGAAAATGTAGACAGTAGTGGTGGAAAAATATCGACGATACTATCGATGTATCGATTATGCTTTCTCAAAAAAGTATCGATGTTTTCAGACTATCGATAGTATCGGTTGGGTAGAATCACAGAATAAATAACAAACAGAAGACGCATCTCTTACTAACGATGTCGCTGCCTACTTGCTCAACATTGCTTGATGATTTTAAGCGCTCAAGAAATGCACAACATATATTTTTAAATATAATCAAGATCTTGCGGTATAGTAAGCTTCTATATTCGAGATGCGTCTTCTCTATATGAGTTATTCATTGGTAAAACTTAATGCCCAACACGGATCGACAGTATTTTATTTTTGATAACCCACACAAAAACTCCAAAAAAGTATCAAAATAGAGGTACGATGATATCATATCTCAGTTAAGGTTTTTCCAGCATGCCAGTTTTTTGGTTTATTTTTTGGTTGGTCCTTAAAGTTAGGCAAGGGCTAAAAAAGTTAAAATGTTTAAAGTTTCCGGAGCATAATGCTATGGGTGGCAATCGTAAAAGGAAGATCTTGGCTTTTTTAGGAGAAAAAAGGACCCAGAAGTAAACATGTAACAATTATCCGTGTGTGTCCTTAAAATTTCAATTTAACTTTTTTAAGAGAAAAAATCGAAATATTCATACATACATATATATAAATAAGTACCCAGTTGGAAAATACGTAAGCACCTTACGAGGTAATCCATGTCTTCTTTCAGCTTTTAGTACCTAAATTGTTATCATGACTAATGTTACCTATTGGTAAAGCACAAAATGAATACCTCCGATGACGCCTTACGTTGTAAGTTGTAAAATAATGTGCCGCCGAAGAGAGTTTTTCTCTCAGCCGCCGAGCGATTGCACGAATAACAGTTACTTTCCCGCCCCACTTACGTTGGAAGGTACATGGTAAGTAAGCTTTGAAAAATAGCTATACATTTCATTTGAAAACTGTATATACGCATTATTTGCGTGTAGTCAAATAAGCGTTGAAAAATTTGAGTTGAAACATATTGTCAGCGACAAAATTTTTCTAAAGAAAATCCTTCATAAACTCCAAAATAATTAACAATAAATAAAATAGAATGATTTAAGACTTTGGAGAAAATCTATCGTCGCCATTCTCAGAAAGTGAATCCCAAACTTCAAGCGCCATTTCCCAAAAGTCCACCATTTCATAATAAAAAAAATTTAATTATTAATCCCTTCTATTCTTACATTATTTGGTAAGGTATGAAGTAAGTACTGCTTACTTTTTTTTTATGAATGCCTTACATTTTCATGCTTACATGTCTCTTAATTGTATAAAGTACGTTTGAATGGCAACCCGAACTACTCTGAGAGAGTGATCTGCATTCTACGTACTTTATTTGGTAAAGCGGCTTAGAAGAATGTCTGATACCAAATGTACATTCTAAATTCCTACTTGCATAAGGCGGCCATGCCTTTGTTAAAGTAAGGGACATTCGGCATGGAAATTGTAAGGACTGCCGGGTGAAGAGTAAGGTGGTAGTAAGGCATTATTGCGTGATCCTAATTCCCACTGGGTACGTACGTATTTTTGTTAAAATATTTAGTTGCATGAAAGAAACAAAAGAAATGTTAATTTATGAAATTCTTCAAACTCAGTTTATTTTTTATGATTATGACCCAAATACTATATTTTTTATGGACCTATATAAATTTGCCCGATAGTATCGATAGTGTTAATAAATACTATCGGTAAGTACCGATAATTTTCCACCTCTTAAACATTGCGCAAATATCCTCTCAGTCTCTCTTTGCACGCCTGTGAAATTATAAAATAGAAATTGCTCGGCTACTACTTCGCGTGCAATGACACGCCAGCCTTGACCTTTGTTGTGAATGGTGTTCACTTCATATGGTTTACACGTATTCTATTTTTAGAGGCTGCACGCCGCACACCACAAGCCCTTTATGTGTTTTTACAGCATAAAGCTTTAGACTTGTGAGTACTTTTTGACTTATAATTCGTGGCTTCAAATCGTCATGCAGATAAAATGCACAATAAAAAGGGCAGCAAAATATGTGCAGAGCTGCATGAGCAAAAATTTTATACAAGAAATTATGCTGTGACTCAGAGTATATAACAGCTTGGGATCAACTGGCAGAGTCCATGCTTCCAGAATCTGCAATTTTCAGATCACGGAATTTGAATTCGACTTCGAAATTAATTTTGACGACAGTGGGAGCTTCATATTGTACTAAATTGGACTTCTCACCAACGATTTCTGTTAAAGCTGTAGAGATTAGGAAGAGATAGAATCCATCCAGCATTTTCTACGCGCGCAAAATTTACTTTTGGGGTGTTTTTCGAAAAAAAAAAATCCAAAACGACCCTCACGGGTGGGCGCTAATGGATTATATCGTTCAGAGAAAATATTACTTCAAAAATTTTAGTATGAGTTCTCGAAAACAATATGGGCCCTTAATGAGGTTTTACACATGATTTTTCATTTAGTTTAATTCGATTTTTGACCGAAAAATTCAAGTTTCAAATCACTGTAAAAACAAACTGTGGCGTAGTGGAGCAAACACAGATCGGGGCTTTTGTTAATTATATCAAATATGTACTATCATTTGAGATTTGTTTGGCTTATCCCCAAGACAATGACCCCCAATTTGTTGCATATAATTACTTGTGTGCAACTTTATACCCAAGCGCACTTGTGCACAAAGGTATTACAACTTTGTTCGCATAACGGTTGTTTGTAACAGCCTAAAGTAATCAAAACAGATACCGACATATGTATACCAAAATGCTCAGAATGAAAAGTGAAATCGATTAAGCCATGTCTGTCCGTCCGTCCGTCCGTCTTTCTGTGAACACGATAACTCGAGTAATCTCAACGGAGCTTGATACGCGCACTTCTATTGGGATATGGACGGATGGTATTGAAAATTGAAAAAATCGGACAATAACCACGCCTATCTCCCATATAACGGTAGTTTGCAGAAATACAAAAACTGCAAAATATTTTAGTAACTACTGAAGCAATGATATATTATAAATACCCACGTCCACTTATGGATTTATATGTAAGTATATCTCGCTAACCGCTTTACCAATTTGTACCAAACTTCGCGCAGGTGTTGATCTTGCTCCAACATAGAAAAGTTTGACCAAAATTTTCGAAATCTCGCATTAACCACGCCCACATCCCATATAACGGTAATTTTCAGAAATACGAAATCTGTGATAAATCGTTAACATGTTTGAAATTGGAAAAAACCCACTCCTGTTTACCACGCAACGGTAGGTTTCAGAATCATGAAAAAATTATGTTTAATATGTGCGCCGGGTATTTAATGCTCGGTTTCGCCCGAACTTAGACTTCTTTACTTGTTTAACTATTTTTACATAAGTATGTATATTTGTATTTATAAGTACACAGAAAGCCAACTTTAATCATCAAAAAGAACTGAGTTATGAATATACTTATATATATGTATGTGTGTACGCATATTTTGGTTCATCCGAATATAATAGAAAATGTTTTTATAAATGGATATAAATAAAGAAATATGTGTGTGCATATGAACCCAGTGGGAATTAGGATCATGCAATAATGCCTTACTACCAACTTATTCTTCACCCGGCAGTCCTTACAATTTCCCTGTCGAATGTCCCTTACTTTAACAAAGGCATGGCCGCCTTATGCAAGTAGGAATTTAGAATGTACATTTGGTATCAGACATTCTTCTAAGCCGCTTTACCAAATAAAGTACGTAGAATGCAGAGCACTCTCTCGCAGTAGTTCGGGTTTCCATTCAAACGTACTTTATACTATTAAGGGACATGTAAGCATAAAATTGTAAGGCATTCATAATGTGCAATCGCCATGTACTCAATAAATCAGATTCACACCCAAAGCAGCCTTCCACGTAGCGGAAAAAGTAAGCAGTACTTACATCATAGCTTACCAAATAATTTACGAATAGAATGGTGGACTGCTGGGAAATGGCGCTTGAAGTTTGGGATTCAATTTCTCAAAAACGCGACGATAGATTTTCTCCAAAGTCTCAGGGAATGTCACTAGTTCTCGACATTCTTAAATTATTATATTTTTAGTGTTTAATTTTAATTATTTTTGAGTTTATGAAGGATTTTCTTTAGTAAAATTTTGTCGCTGACAATATTTTGCAACTCAAATTTTTCAACGCCTATTTGACTTCACGCAAATGATGCGTATATACAGTTTTCAAATGAAATGTATAGCTATTTGTCAACGCTTACTACGATAATAAAGAAAATGTAAGCGCATAAGTATGTATGTACCAGTGTAGCTTGTCTTTTTGATAGGACCTTACCATGTACCTTCCTACGTAAGTGGGGCGGGAAGGTAACTATTATTCGTGCAATCGTTCGGCGGCTGAGAGAAAAACTCTCTTCGGCGGCACATTATTTTACAACTTGCAACGTAAGGTGTCATCGGAGGTATTCATTTTTTGCTTTACTAATAGATAACAATTTCGGTACTAAAAGCTGATAGAAGACATGGATTACCTCGTAAGGTGCTTACATATTTTCCAACTGGGTATGTATACATATGTATGTATGGATATACATAAGTATGTATGTATATTATGTGAGTACATTAGAAAATGCGGTTCATTGATTCATGACAATAAGAGTTTCCTACGGCCTTTGCCCTTGAAGTCTAAGAATTTTGAGTTTCCCTCACACGTGGATACACTTGTATTAGGTATGCTTGTGTTTATGGAAATTTGTTAAGATTGATTCGATAAAATCTAAAATGTGTTAAAATTGTCGCTATTAATGTTGACATCTAAAACATTTCTGTTTGAATGCACATTTTATCGGCCTTAATCCAATATTTTCATATAAATAAATAGATATTTGACTATCACATTCTTGTTAAGTGTTTGGCCAAGCGTTTCCTTGAATCTTATCCAACCGATGAAAGATCTCCTAGAAACGCTAAATGGTTTTTATGAAAATTTTTGTGTGGCAGAAATACACACAGGGTTTTTTTAAATTGTCTTCCGCTGTGTGACAGTTGTTAGAAACAAGTTTTTCTAGATGAATTTCGTGCGGACCAGGGATCGAACATATGTAGGTCCCACCGAGTATTAGCCCCTAAATTGCGGTAGCCACTAGGGAATCCAATCCCGCAAACGCGGGATCCCGCACCATTTTTGCGGGATCAGAAATTAGGGATTACACATGCGGCATCAGCGGGATTTCCGGGACTACAGAAAAAAATTTATATGAAGCTAAGAATGTATGTTCTTAAAGAAATGGTACTTTGCTCTGTTATTGTAATATTTCAACGGTAAACAGTAGTTTTTGAAATATTAAGTATTTTTAGTATGGTAATTACTTTTATAAGTTCCGGTCCGAATTTTACTATGAATATTTTAAGTAAAAAAGGCCTGAAAAAGGCCATCTGTACAAACAAATACCCTTGATCTGGTATTGCAACGTGAAATGACGATTTTTCAATGCGGAGGCAATAGAGGAAAGCACTTAGAAGCTGCTTATAACTATGTGAAGTCGATTCCACCTACAAGTATTGAAGCCGAGCGTGCGTTTTTCGCTGCTGGGTAGAATTTAAAAGACGATACCTTAAATACTTTATCATTCCTTCGGAAATATTATCAAAAAAGTCAATCTAATTAGAAATAAATACATACGTGGATTTTCTAAATAAACTCGTCTTTTTACATATCAATTTTGAATATATCTGTTTAGAGGATATAATAGGATTTTTTTCATTTTCAGTTGATGACCTCCATCCCACTGGCTTGCGGGATTGCGATTTTTATGCGGGAATGGATTCCCTAGTAGCCATCAGGCACATATTTCGATATGAATGCATACTCATATACAGACATGGATATGTAAATGTGTATTTAATTGTGCATGAATTATTAAATTATTCAATATTACAAGTAATGTAGAATTTTATTGAAAGTTAACGCATCCACGTTGTTCAGAGAAATTAAGCATTTATATTCGCACAATGTTGATAAATTTTAGAACAAAATTGGTAGGTAATAGAGCGTGACTATTTAGATGATAATGTCCGAAAGGGTCATAAACATTTGCTTCTGTTACGCGTGAATGTAATAACTTTTTAGTCTAACAAATCTTTCTATTTTCGTTAACAGCAGAAATAATACATCCGTGCGCCCTCTCAGTCCTTAGTTCCAAATTTACTTATTTTGTATAAACGACTGTTCGCCGGCAGCCTCCTGCAAAGCATTCAAATCAGTTCAACTGTTTAGTTTTTCTTTTCGATTGTCTTGTATTCGAAATTTTTCAATACTGTGAATTTGTAAATTTTTATATACAGGGTGTCCCAGAAGTAACCTGCCAAACTTGTGGAGAAGGTAGGTGGGGGGTGAGCTACTTGATAAGCAAAAATTTTTCAGGTAAAAGTGTCACCGTTTTTGAAATATTGAAATTTTTTTAAATTAAAAAAAAAATCGTGCCTTTTCATGTATTTTCTTTAACTGTATTTACAAACAAGGCTATACTTAGTAAATTTTTTATGTAAAATACTTCCAGATAGTTGCTTCTCATTATAAAACTAGGGACTATTTTGGGATTTTTAACTTTTTGATATTTTCTTCCCCCCTAGACGAAACTTATCCTCGCTGATGGATTGGACGATCCGGGCCAATCACGTGGCACGCTCGATCGCCAGACCTGAATCCATTAGATTTTTTCTATTGGGGCTGTCTTAAAGACAAAATTTATTTAAAAACAATTCAAAACGAAGAGCATTTGCGGGAACAAGTAAATGGAGCTGCTGCTGAGATAGCCCATTTGAGTTTAAGATCTCTAAAAGCGTGTTTTCTTAAAAGGTGCCGAGTTTGTATTAGAGTAGAAGGTCGCCAATTTGAGCATATTTTATCAATAAATGAATGAATTTTTCTTCAAACAACTCACGTATATTTTATTTCACGTAAACCCATCCTTCACAAAAAATATTGATAGATATAGCCCTTGTTATTGACTCTAGCCCAAATTCCGGTAACATAAAATAATGTCAGGAGCAGGTAATAATTTAACTTTGTATTATTTGGAATGTCATTAGTCGGTAACAAGAGCAACTTAAATTTAAATCTATTAAATACATTCTAGCGTGTCTCAGTCCTTAACCACAAAAGCGGCTATAACTTCTTTTTTCTATTTGAAATAGTAAGTGGAGAAAATACATGAAAATGCATGACTTTTTTTAAATTTAAAAAAAAAATTCAATATTTCAAAAACGGTAACACTTTTACCTGAAAAATTCTTCTTTGATGATATTTCGAGAACGAATTGACTGTTTTCGACGATTTTTTTCGAAATGAAACTTCTTTAGCGGAAGTTGTGAATTGTAACATCACCTCAGCTCACCTTATCTCAACGCACCTAACCTCAACTCACCTTATCACCTCAGATTAACTTAACTCAACTCACCTCACTTCAACTCCCCCTATTTCACCTCAACTCTCCTCACCACAACTCTGCTTAAATCACCTCAATCCAACACATCTCAACTCACATTAACTCAACGCACTTTACCTCACCTAAACTCTCCTCACCACAACACATCTTAACTCACTTCAATTCACCTCATATCAGCTCAGCGAATCCAAATAAGTAAAATGCATTTCTTTATTTGTGATTTGATCAATTTAAAATCCCCCAACCCAGTGTTATGTTATCTTATTAATATTATCTTATTTATCTTACTTGCGTTTTCGTAGTTTCGTGCATGTTTCTCTCACTAAGAGCAAATGTTGTGTTTTTCTCGGAGATTTGGTTACAGACAATTTACTGGATAGTTTTTATTAGAGATGTTGCTAATGTGTCATTTCAGACCACCGCGGATGCGAATGCGGATATCAAGTATTTTTAAGAAATAATTTATGTAAGTAAATTAGGTAACTTAGGTGAATGGAAAAACGGAAAAGTTAGTAATTTTTAATAATGTTTATTTTATTTAGTACTTGAAATTAAAAATAGGAGCATTATATTTGATGAAAAGTAATGTGAAAGCGAATGCAAATCTTTAGGAAAAAAGGAGTAAAAATCAATTACAGAATCCCTTATCTAGAAAGTAGAGGGCTTTATTATCTGCATAATTTCCTTAATTATTTTTTTTAGGGAGAACAGATCACAGGTGTTATTTTTTATGCATATCTTTTTCAATTTGGATACGATTTTGTTCTTCTCTTCAGAGATGCTTTTTCGCAATCAAGAAAACCAAAACTTAAAATCGTTCAAACAAACTTATTTTTAACAAGTAAAGAAGTCTAAGTTCGGGTAAAACCCAACATTAAATACCCGGCGCACGTATGAAGCATCGTTTTTTCACCATGCTGAAACATACCGTTACGTGGTAAACAGGGGTGGTTTTTTTACTCTTTTTCAAACATTATCGATAATTTAGCTGTGCTTGGTAGATATCGGTAAAGCGGTTACCGATATAAACTTAAGTAGTCATGAGTAGGCGGTGTCACGCCCCTTTTCCTTAAGTCCATAAAAATTTTACTTCTTGTTAAGAGATTGTTGTGAGTACCAACTTAGAGTAAATTACTGTTTCTAAATTTCGAAATATCGAAGTTTTCATATTTTTGAAATTTACCGTTATATGAAAAGTGGGCGTACTTTTAGCCCGATTTCAACCATATTTAATCATAAATGGGCGGTGACACGCCCATTTTCTAAAAATTTTATATAATCGTACTTCTTGCTAAGGAATTATTGCAACATAAACTTTGAGTAAATTATCTCTAGTAGTTACCGATTTATCACAGATTTTGTATTTCTGAAAATTACTGTTATATGGGAGGTGGGCGTGGTTATTGTCCGATTTCTAAAATTTTCAGCAATATTCTATGTTGGACCAACATCAACCCTTGTGTCAAGTTTGGTAGAAATCGGTACAGCGGTTACCGAGATATAAATATTAACCCATAAGTGGGCGTGGCTGCGCCCCTTTTTCCAAAATTTATAATATTCTTATTACTCGTTAATATATCATTGTATATATCAATTTTAGGTCAATAAGCTTTAGTAGTTGCTAAAATATCACAGTTTTTGTATCACCGTTATATGGGAGGTGGGTGTGGTTATCGTCCGATTTCGCCCATTTTTAATACCATCCGTCCTCATCCCAATAGAAGTACGCGTACCAAGTTTCGTTGAGATATCTCAATTTTTACTCGAGTTATCGTGCGGACGGACGGACAGACAGACATGGCTTAATCGATTTCTCTTTTCATTCTGAGCATTTTGGTATATATATGTCTATATCATTCTCGTTTCCTTTAGGCTGTTACAAACAACCGTTATGTGAACAAAGTTATAATACCCTTGTGCACACAGTGCGCTCGGGTATAATAAAGTTTTAAGACTTGTACCTCATGTCAGAAAATACCAAAAGATTATCTCTCTGCTTCCCACAATAAATCTCACTTATTCTTAATTTTTCCGAATTTTTAAGAAGTTCAACTTCTATCACGTGTACGGTGTTAGACGCGTGTTTTTTTCATATAAACATGAATTTCTTATGAAATAAAATGCGCAAGACGGTTCGCAAAGAAATTTCAAACAATCAACGCGTAATTTTAAAAATTGCACAAGCCGTCAGCGAAAAAATATTAAAAATCAACGCAATTTTTATCCCTTGAAACTTGCACTTTATTATACAAACATTTCTTGTTCTTAAGATTCGGATTCAAAAGTTCGAAATTTTTATGAAATTTTTTGAATTTCTCTACATTTTGTATTAAGTTTGAACATTGGATTTATATGGTTTTGGTTAAAGCATTCGCAATATAGTATGATTGGATGCCTTTGTGCATATGACAATATACATATATAGCTCGTTGAATTCGACCGCGTAAACGAAGTACGTCTCGCTCGTCCAGGAATGGGGCTAAGCTCGTGAGATTGGTACATCCATACCGACTTGAACAGAATTTTGGCCGTTATGATGACAGGTGCAATAAGTCCCTGTGAATCAAACAGCCTAGCAATTGTTCATAGCATAGCAAGTTTTTGTTGCCGAGAAATCAATCTCAAAGTTGAGCTTGAAAGTAAAATTGTCTACATACGGTTGCCAGTACATGCCTAGTGTTTGGCCGTTTCGGTGCTGTTTAAGTGCAAACATTTTCCCTTTGACATGTCGCAGTCCCATCCAACAGAGCGATCGAGTTGCTACTCCACTTGTGTAAGTTCATACCGGCAGAGAGCAGGGCCGCAGTAACTTGCTCACGAATAGCTTTAGCGCCTTCGATAGAGTAACTGCCTTACAGCACGTCATCGACGTAAAATTCTTGTTTTATAACCTCTGTTGCTAGTGGGTATGCTTCTTTTTTATCTTCGGCAATTTGATGGAGTACACGTATTGTGGTATATGAGGCTGAGGCCGTGCCAAACATGACAGTAGTGACACAGTATTATTGATTGCTTCCTTCGCTGTTCCGCCATATGATGCGCTGATATTGAGGCTGTATATCAGCAATAAACGCGTATTTATGTTTTCGCAAATTCAAGATTACTGCCGACAAGTCATTTTGCAGCGCCGGGCCCGTGCACAAAACATCATTCAGAGATCTACCATTCGTCGTCTTACACGAAGCATCGAAAACGATGCGTAATCTAGTGGTTAAGCTCTCTCCTTTAAGCACCGCATGATGAGGCAAAATGCAAAATGCCACTGTTGCGATATTCGCTGGAATGAAGACGCAGTGATCGCGCTCTGTGGTAGTAGCAGGCGTAATTGGATTTAATACTAAGTAGTCATGGATGCAATCGCTGTAGAGCTTGCGTACATCTTCATCGCGTTGAAGTTTGCGCTCTAGGTAATAAAAACAATCTAACGCTATTTGCTTCGACTTGCCAAGTGTTTGGGTTTGATCGAATAAATGCTTTAATGGGAGTCTTACCAAATACTTGAAATTGGGTTGACGCAAATGTTTTTGCAGAAAATGGTTTTCACACCAGTTTTATTCGCGGGATAGTGCTCGGTCCGCAGGTATTTGTTCATGTTCGTAGAAACTTTAACGAGAGATTAAAGTTTGGTTGGGCAGTTACATGGAAGGTTTTGCTGACCGACTGGTTCGCTTTCCAATTGCTACATTTCTCAGGCAAATGAGCTTATGGGTTATGCCTTGCGGTCGTTTGGTATCAATGTGACGCTGCCTATTTTCGATTACGTTAATCGTAACCAAGCGATCATTCAAAAACGATTCAATTGCGTTGAAAGTTGGAATGGTAGTGTCACTGCCTAAATTGTGTTCTCATGCCTGATGCGTTTCTTTCGGGAGCTGAATTGAGACATAGTAGGCAATACAGTGGCCACAGTCTGAAATAGGAAATTTTAGTCGCTAGAACTCATTGATGCCCACCCTAGCTGCATTTAGAAGCGATTTTATGCCATCCAACCTCTCCTTCGTAAGCGCAGGGATGCTGAACAGCTTGTTCATGAGGTGCATGAAAATAAGTCGAGGATTATTGTATCGCTTTACTATTAACTCCCACGTTGTAGGGTGGTTAGATTCGGTGAGCTTCATTTGCTGTACATATATAACTGTATCATCAGGTAGAGCCTTCCTTGGAAAATGAAATTTGTGGATCACACTCAAGCTCGAATTGTTGTGGATTAAGCGAATATAGGCATCGTGGAAAGCTGGCCAGCCTGTGTACCTCCCAGTGAATGTTGGCAGAGGTAATTTAGGTAGCTCAAGAGATGACGTTGGAAGATGTCCTGCGGGTGGGTTTGGAGGAGGGCCTTGTGTCGATTTAGGCAGTTGCTCTTTTAAAGCATTCAACTCTGCGGCTCGTAAGTCGAAGTAGAGCTCTTAAAATTTTGATGCCGCTGTATCTTTGAAATATGGTGAATCGCGACTAAGAGAAGAGCAAACAAGTTTATTGTGACCTTCAAAGAAACCTTTGTCCAGCAGCTCAATCTTATCCAGGCGGACTTGACAGTAGGCTTTAGGTTTCCTCGTACTAGAGTCCTTTTTGAAGTTCTTACTTATTTGTTTAAGACCGTCATGGTGAGCTGTTTGCAATGCCAAGAGCCCATCGTCATTTGCCGGTAGCGAAGGTGACGGATTGTCTTCCGGAGTACTCGTCGCGCCTATTGCCCTAACCTTACTTACTTTATGAGTATTTACGCAATACAAGGTAATGATTTAAGCAACCAAATATTTAACTAAAGTATGACGCACTGGCACACTTGCCTTCCCCGCTGGTGTCTTGTTGGATGGTGTAGTATGAATTCCGTTTCGGAGTTTAGACTTCTTCGTTGTAGATCGAAGACTTGTTGAATACCACTTGTTTTGGGGTTATGTGTTGTGACGTAGGTAATAATGCTCAGCTCAGTAAAGTATAGTACAAATGTAAGCCAATTTTCATCGATTTTTTGTATTTTTCTCAGAGATCATCAAAATTCGGGTCAGATTTAGCACACCCGCCCACAAGCTAAGTAGGATAATCTCTAAAATATTTCATATGTACTCTTTACTACGTGAGGGTGGACCATTTACCAAATTTTATGCAACTCGGTGCACGCGTACTAACCATATACTATGGACCATACACCAATTTAAGCAAAAAACTTGCTGTCGTTTATCACAAACTTTTGTTTTTAAGGGCCGTTTTCTAATCTAGCCTTTAAATTAATGGCCACTTTATCGCCCCGGTAAACGCATTTTCGTTTTCTCATCCGCGCATTAATTTCTCGGATCGATAAATTGTTGCTCAGTTCATGTAGCCTTTAAAAATTTGTACCCAACTTAAAATTTTGGTTCATGATTCAGATAAATAAGATATTTGAAACGAGGTTTTGGTTTTGGCTAAGAGCTGCTTTTGCTGCTCCGGTAACACAACCTCATATGAGTTCGCTTTGTTTGTTTGTTTGAGTGGCATTTCCGGCATTGCAGTTTTAAGACCAATGTAGTAAATTTTCTTTGGCGTTGCCGTAATTTCGAAATAACAAATTTATTTTTACCGGTGAGATGAGAAAACGAAAATACTTAAAACGCGGTTTAAAAAGAGGAACAATTTATCCGCCCGGTTAGTAAAGGCAACTTTATTGCTTACATGAGAAAACGGCCCTAAAGCTCATAAATTTGCCTACACTCGCAAGCCGTAGAGAAATGCTAGGTATAATATTTATCGTAAAATTAATGACAGGCTTGATTAGCAGCCCGGTCCTTCTGGCTGAGGTAAATTTGAATGTTCCCTCTCGTGTGTCAAGACACTTTCGACCTCTATTTTTGAAGCCATGGAAAACTAATTTTGAACTAAACGAATCATTCCGTTGTTTATGTCAAGATTTTAACTCTCATTCCAGCACGTTTGACCTATCGGACTCGATTTTCGCTATAAAGAAAACTATCATTTCCACTCTCAATAATTGAAATATTATCTTTAGCATATCCAATCAGCTAATGAATTTGATTCTGTAGCTGAGTAGTTTTAGATCTCGACACTTAACAAACTCCTGTTTCCACGACTCGGCACCAAAAAAAAAAAACAAAAAAAAGTTCCGTACGTCATGCGGACTGTGCCCCGGAATGAAGGGCAAAAACCGTTGGGATTATTTAATTAAAAACAAAAAAAAAAATTGTATGTTTAAAAATGTTTAAATAAACAATTGTGTATAATTCCTTAACCTTAGAACCGTCCTTGGGGTGCTGGGCTCCCCAAGCTAACTTTATCGGCTGATAAAATTAATATATTGTTCCATTCCGTTGCAAAGGTTTTAGTAAAAAAACACCAAACGTAAAATTTCTCTTATACGTCTTTGGGGAGTAGCGCTCCCCACGCATATTTTGATTTTTATTGTGTTGGTAAGTCTCGGTGGATGTTTTACTGTTTCGGTTTTGTGTTC
>JAPVRG010293304.1:23127-36038 GCA_029783565.1 Rhagoletis cerasi
AATGCTAAAGGATAGCGTTAACAGGAAAAGTAGTAGAGCAAAGAGCCAGGCAGAACTTTTACCTAAAAAATAAACGCTTAAGTTTAGTTAAACTCTGCATAGATTAACTTGCAAACACACGCAGATAATGGCTTTATCAGCTACTACTCTCACTTGCAGCATTTACAACAGTCACCTATCACCTTACAATCGTTAATTTCCCAGCGTTTCGCTATTTTCCTCGTCATTCTTTTAATAAATTTTCGCATTATCATAGCATTTATTGCGCAATAAATTTTACTTTTCCAAACTACGTTTAATGAATTTGCTAAGCAAGTGAGTGAAATTACGAAACTTTTGCTTTCCCCCACTGACTTGCGTTAACGCGAAACGCCCCCTGTTTTTTCACTTTACTACATAAACAGCTGAGATAATGAAATTATTACAAACACATTAAACTTTGATGCTTTAGCTAGAGGTGATGCTGTTAAGTCAACGCTTGAACTCACCGCTTCGACAGCGGATTGCGTGAAAATGAAATGAGATGATAATTTTAGTAGACACTAATTCATATTTTATGCAATGCGAATTTTTTCGCAATGGCATTTTTTGCAGTTCTTCGCGGCCTTTCGGACCAAAGTTGCTTGAATATTACAAAGTGCCATAAATTATAAAACTAATATACTTTTTAAGTATATATGTATACTTAAGCCTTATATAAATCAATTTTACAAAATACTTTTTACCTGCGTGATACTTTTGCTCATCGTCTGTAACTTTCTTATTATTTGTGTCACTTTTTGAGTACCTTTCACACGCACACATACACACGCACATATATACCTTAAGTTTCCTTTTTTTGAATACATAATTTTTCGTAGGTTATCCTTCTCACTTCTCTTCTTCCTCTCACCATTTGCATGCATTAAAAAGATTGAAAAAGGTTTCGTAACTGGTTTTTTTGGTTTCTGGCTAATCTAGCTTGTTTCCAATTTTGCTGTACCAACGTATTCCCGCTAGCTAACACATGCAAATTTGTAGTGGGAACTACTTGAATGACCCTTTTGCGGTGTTGTATTCCCAAAAGTAGCCCTCTATTTAAATTAAATATGTATACGAGTGCAAGAGGAGAGGAATATGCAATGCGAAATAAAAAGCGAGAATATCCAAAGCAAGGAAGCGCTTAGGTAGCACTGCCAGAAGCATGTGTTAACATATCAACAACAACAACGAGAAGAATTAAAAGTACTTAAAGGTTCAAAAATCACTGGGATCATGGCAAATGCTACGTCCGTATATGTATTTAGACTATCGAAATAGTCTTGCAAATTTTCGAAACATCCCGAAAGCTAAAAAATCCGTGAGGGTCGCAAAAAAATCCCGAAAAGTTCTAAAGCGTTCTGAAATGATGCTGAAATATCAAAAAAAATATAAAGACCCGAAAAAATTCCGAAAAATTATGAAAAAATGTTTAGAAAAAAAATCAATAATTTCCGTTTCTTTTTTGCTCAAAAAAAAAAAAAATAGGCGAAACTATTAACGACACGCAGTTGAAAAATAGTTATATATTTAGAAAATTTCCCACCAATTTCTTCTAATAGAATTGCAATCAAACACAATTATTTATTATCATATTTCAACAACTCAGCAGCTGATATCGAATTCAAACGCCGGCATTTAATTGTATGAAAACAATTGCTGTCATTAGCATCAGCGAATATGTAGATAATTGTTTTCATAAGTATTCACACGTTTTTCATATTTATTTGCCATTTATTTCAATATGACTAGCGCACATAGTAGGTACACAAATAATTTTAATCGAATCGATAAAACCAGCCGGGCTGATTGAAAATAATACCGACGCAGCGAGGTAAGCAATAAATATTGATTAACCACCAGCGTAGTGGCTTCACCGATTCAATCAACAATTTACTACTTTCTTGCCTATCGCGATTGCCTTTTTTACGATGAAATTATTTGAAATTAGCAGCTACATATTTATGGTGCAATTTAGAAAATGCATTGATAAGTGATTGCAGCGAAGGTGGGTTTCAAAGTCAAAAAGATGAATAAATAATAACTTAATATTATTGCACATTGTGAACACTAGACTGGTTCAAAAAAATCGACTATCTGTTTTTTAAAATCCCCTTTGAAATATTTTAGGAACAGCGGAAAAGATTTAGAGGTCGCGCTTCGCTTATTTATATTTTCCATATAAATAACACAGAAAAAAATTGTTTCAATTTTTAAAACTTCATAACTCGCTTTCAAGTCAACGTATTTTCAAAGGAAGTTAGTAATTTTCGCTCCTCTTAAAGTTATTCAAGGTTAAAGACGACAATTCTTTTATGTGGAGCAAAAAATGCACAACACCGTCAAAAGAAAAAAATGTCAAAAATAAACCTTATTTTGTAGCCACTTTAAACTTGTACTTTGTCGTACTAGAATTGAATGGGCTATAAAACTACATACCCAATTACAATTTCTAAAATTTCATCAACATTTCACACTTTTTATACAGAATTTGTAGAAAATTTTTGGATATGCAGCTTCATAGCTTTCAATTTCCTTCAAAACTATATAAATCGCTTATTTCGATACGTTGACTTCAAAACGAGTTAAGAAGTTTCAAACTTGCAACAATTATTTTCGTGTGTTGTTTATATTGAAAACATAAATTCGCGATGAGCCACCTCATATCTGAATTTTAAGGGCTGCGCTTTTGACAACCGTCTTTTTTCACTGCCCCGAAAATATTTCAATTTCAAAAAAAAAAAAAAAAGATATTCACTTATAATAATACCAAATTAGTGGCTGCAAAAGATTTTACTAGTTCCATTTTCTTTGAATTTTTTTCTTCATTTGCATTGATTTTTCCGACAATTACCCTTCACTTGTTTGTGGACTGTATTCCAACGCTTACCAGTCACGGCTAGTGGTAAAATCTGTAAAGACACATATTTGTTTGTTTGCTCACATTGCTGCCCTATCGATTGGCGTTTAAATACTTTGACTTTGAACCAATTTCCTGCCGCCAGTGGCATTTTTTTCTTCATTTTTTTCTTACTATTTTGCTCGATTTGCCTTCAAAAAGACTTGGCTAAATATAGCGAATTAGTGGTTAAGAAAAAAGTAAAGTATAGAAAATTTCTGGCATAAAAACACGATTTGCCGCACATGCTGATAGGCATACGTACATTCATACATACAGTGCCGGCAAAAAAATTGCACCGCAATATTCTGACCAGTCTTAACTATTTTTTTGTTTGTTTAATGTTCATTAATTTTTCATAAAAGCACAGCTCATTATATACATATATAAATTTCAAACTTTGCACAAAAACTTAAGAAATTCAAAAAAATTTTAAAAATACAAAGTATGTTCGACGTTTTTTTTATATCATCGCTGTACCAACAAAAACAGTTATGTGATTTTAAAATTTTTTTTTATTACACATTTTATTAACATTATCTATTCCCCATATTTTTGCACTTGCTGATTTTTATAGCTCTCTTGGTTTAGAAATGATCAAGAACAGCTATGTGCTCGCAGTACTAGAAATACTCTGAAAGAAAAAATTAGTTTTTTTGCTCTCCTGAAATGTTACTGAAAAACATATAATTGTTTTTGTTGGCGCAGCGACGATATGGAAGAAAATGTAGAGCACCGTCAGCAAAATAAAATTATCAAAAATTAACGGGATTTTTCAGCAACTTGAAACCTGCACTTTATTTTACTAAAATGTAATGGGCTACAAAACTGCATACCAACGTTGTTTCTACAGATTACAATGTTTGAAAATTTGTTGAATTTTAAAAATTTTTGTGCAAAGTTTGAAATTTGAATTTATGTGGTTTTTGTTTCATAATGAGCTAAACTTTTATACATAATTAATAAACTTTAAATAAAAAAAAGAATAATAATCAAAACTGGTCAAAATGTTGCGGTGCAATTTTTTTCACCGGCACTATATACATGTGTGTACATATGTACATACAAACACATTTCTAAAATATGCCAAAGCTTGGCGGCAAATTGGCCACAATATAAGCCAAGTTAACATGAATGGCAAACATATAACTGCATACATACACATGCATATAAGTATGTAGATGCATGCCTTCAAAAAATATTGGCATACCAAAAACGCCATTCGATTTGGCTTCCATTCCGGCAGCAAAGTTTTGAAAACTTCTAATGCTTGTACACCGATTAGTTTTCGTTTTTATTATGAACACTCAGTATCATTCCAAGTTAGTTTTCATTTTTTGTTGCCCTACAGGAAAAAATTAACTTAAATGTGGTGTTACTGCAGGAATTCTGGCGTCGTTTGTTGTTTGATATTTGAAAGAAGGACTATTGGAAGGATTGGTTCCTTCTGTTACGTCTACTTCAAATTCTTGAACAGGCTGCTTATTTAAAATTAGTCATAGTATGTATGTTCCTTCTTATCATATTTTGGATGATAAATATGCCACAACGCCGTAACCGGTTTGTCTCAAAACCAAACTTGGCAAGAGACTACGGAAATTCATTCCAAAATAGATCAACTTATTACCCTATCGGAAATATCTACCAACACCAATGAGTATATTCTTGTGCTTTGTGATTCCTCATGAGATTTACAAAAGTCTTTAAGTCCTGAAAATTATTGCTGTTCAGGAGATTCAACTGTAAGCGTTTGATGTTCCTGGGAACTTCTTATAAGCAGCTGTTTTAAAATTTCATGCTTAAACGC
This sequence comes from Rhagoletis cerasi, assembly GCA_029783565.1. Classification (NCBI taxonomy): domain Eukaryota; kingdom Metazoa; phylum Arthropoda; class Insecta; order Diptera; family Tephritidae; genus Rhagoletis; species Rhagoletis cerasi. The sequence continues at coordinate 27,852 of JAPVRG010293304.1, forward strand.
ACTCTCTTTTTCGCTCAAAGTTACTAGATATCCAGAGGCACGATACCGATCCGACCGCATTTTACACCTACGTTGCTCACATTTCCTAGCTTCTGTTTGTAGCCTAGTATGATGCCTCTTAGGCATATGATTTGTCCTCATTATTCAGTGTTTATAGACACATTTTTTCTCTGACTCTAAACCCAGTTTTTTTCTCATCTCAAGACGAACTTTAAGGTATGTTCTTTCTATTGTCCAAGGCGGACTTACTTAGGAAACTGTAGGCAACACACTGCAGCACTACAGCCTGCTTAAAAACTATCGAACTATCTATTCTGAATATTTTATGGTCCATGGTGTCGGTAGAAATATTTTTGTAAAAAAGTGTATACACTACCTGTATAGATATTGTTTTTAAAGCTGGCCTTTGCCATTGCGCTTCTTATGGTCTGCAAACAAAATATAGTTTGTACTAAAAGCAAGGAAATAGCGTTTAGAATCAGTTCCAAAACTTGTACGATATATCTTAAGCAATTAATAGATTCGATGCCAGAAGTTAAAATTATCCTATAAATGAATGGATGACGCCTGATTATTCTGTAAACTTGTAACATCAAGAGTTCTCCAAGAATTCAGCTACTGAAAATCTCCAATACATGTTAACATGTTAAACTAGAAGAAAATATTTATTTATGTGCTCTCATTCCCGAGTCCGTGCGAATTCCATTAGGGAAGGCCTGAGTTGAGGAGATTTGTTTTTCGTTCTTAACGTTTTCTTACTAAGCGGGTCGAGAGAAGAAGCGATCAGCCATATTTCACTTTCGTTTGACTGATGTTAGCTCATCTTGAAAACGCATTCGAAAACTGAGATTGAGCGATAACTCTTGCGACTATATCCCGCTTTCCACCTTAGAGCAATCGGTGAATTAAAAATTAGATTTGTAAGATGTTATAAAAACTTTAAAAAGGTATAACAAAAAATCCGGGAAGATTTTTGGAAATTTTTCGAAAAAAAAACGAATTTCTCTGAAAAAATATTCTTTTAAAAGACTAAACAACTACCAAAGCTCCATGAAAATGACTTTACCATGAAAGATGTAACCTTGAAAATATATATTTGTAGAAAAATACCAAAAAGACAGATCTAAACAAACATTATTTGCAAACTCGAAAAGTTTCCAACGAAAAAACTCATAAATGCAAAGCACACAGCTTCGCAAACAAATAATTTATTGCTGTTTATCTGTTCTACGCTGAGCTGAAGATATACGAAATAGCTATATATGAACACAAACAGGCCCGACTAGGGGGGTTGAGGGTATTGGGGGCGTTTACCCCCGAGCTCGGAGTTTTCAAGGGATCGAATTTTTCTAATTCCGAACTAACTTGAGAGACAAAAATGTTTTACTAAATTGATGAATTTGATTAAAAAATTAAATAATATATATTTTGGGGGAGGGGACTCCGGTACATAATTGAACATACATATATCCATACATACATACATACAAATACTAAACGAAATAGATAAATACAGTTTGACTCGCTCAGCTGCTTTATTGCGTCAAGATGTCAACAACAAGCGAACAGTGAGAATGGCCGATAGATAAGTTGGCTAAAAAAGACAGCAGTTTGGAAATGAAGGGGCGGGCCAGGGGACGACAGAGCGTTACGCAGTCATTAGCGCCACTTATCAATGAATCAGCGGGAGAACGTCGACGACGCCAGAAAGTCAGTCAACTAAGTCGGCTGACTTAGAGCGACGAAAAATACAAACATGCACATATATCGCACACGCTCTTCAAAAGGGACACAACTCAAAATTTGTAATTTTTGAAATAATGCGCTAAAAATGCTCACACACCTTTTATTTGCCTTTCAGCAAAAGCTGGAACAAAATTTTGTTGTAATTTGTTGAAAAAATTTAATGTAAAGTCTCCCTTGCCCATATGATTAACATGTGCTGGGAAAAACGCATTTTATGGTAAACGGGTAATTTTGAGTTGTGCCGCTTTTGAAGAGGGCGTGCGGTATGTAGAAAGAAGACTGGTTGCATTAAAAATATATTTATGTATCACTTTTAAATGGAAACAATTTCAAACACGTTATTGTGTTTTAGCTGGAAATAAATATTTGCAAGAAATGATTTCAAAATAAAATAAATATGTATGTACATACATACATATACATATATGCAAATTCGAAGCGCCAAATGAAATATGCATGTATGAACAAATTTATTTGCATATGAAGTAATAATAAAAGTATGGCATTTCATCGCCCCTGCCTCTCCCGGCTAGGTTGTAAATTTTTGTAGCATCACTACTTCCGTTGCCCCATTCACAGCGCTTCCTTCCACCTGTTCATCGAATTGCGATGATTCGTAAAATTGTTAATTAATGCGCGGCTATTTTAGTAAACTCAGCTTAGGCAGCTAACAAACTATGCATACACGTGTATCTACGCGACGCAAATTTATATGAATTAGTAAGCAAACAATGTCCATTGATTAGACGGTTTCTCATCGTAAGAGTATTGTGTTTTCCGCTTGTCATAAAAAATACCGTTTTTTTACGGGCGGTGACAAATCAACAATTCAAGTGAAACGCCAAATGAATCTTTAATATACGTTTAAAAGTAACTGTAATAGAAGCCTATGAGTGAATGATAGCAGAAAAAAATGAAATTTGTAATAGAAAGAGATGCAATACGAGAAAATGTATAAAAGTGAAAAGCAACTGAAAGCGTCAAACACTTCGTCACTCATCCGCCTTTACCATACAACCCTTTTCCTCATCATTAGCGCGCCTAATACATCAACCCACACACACACACACCCACAAGCCCACAAGCCCACTCAATTTACATTTTTCCCCAACTCATTGCTTTCTGCCATTCAACAAATCTTTAATAACGCTCAGCATTTGCAGATTTTCGTTGTTGAATGCAAATTGATTTCGTTCGGTCTCAGTTCAGTAGGCCGTCGTAACGATTTGTTAGCATTTCTCGGCGCTGGGCGCGATTATTGGCAGTGATGATGCTCTATCAAGCGGAAGCGACTTGCGATTTGTCTCGTAAATGCATATTCACATACATATTACAGACCTTTATCTCAGTTTGTTGACAAAGTATTGCATAAAATCCACATTTCCACGAAGCGCTTCGCTTGATAGTGGGCTGAGGCAATGAAAAGTGTTAAGCGAATACTTGTAAGATTGCGCATGTACAAATATCTGTCTGTAAATATTTGAGGCGCGAAAATTAGGTGTGGAATGTGGCTGAAGCAATCGGTGATTATGAAAAAAGTGCGAATATTTCGAAAAGTTTTTCTCAGTTCAATTTCAAAATATGAAATATACATAAATATGTATACTGAGTAATGCTTCTACATACACTTTGTTATTGTTATTGTTGTGGATAGGGGACTGCTGTGGGCTTATGATCTATTGTACTTCAGTTGTCTAATAATGATACCTGTGCTGATCCTTTAGTTATTCTTGAATAAACCCATGCATTTTGGAGTATATGTTCCTGTGAGCGCTATTTCTGTGATTTATAGGGGCTCTGGGCCGAAAAACGCGGTGTATGCCGGAACCCAGAGTACCCAAACTCGATTGGTCAAACCAATTTCCAGCTTCATCAACCAGTTTTGATTTTAGCTGGTGAGAACTGACTGCCTTAATAGCCGCTTGGCTGTCAATCAAAACCTGAGCTGGGTCACCCAACAGGCAAATGCTCGTTCCGTTTGAAAAAGTCTCTATCGTCTAGGAATGAGCTCGTTAAGTTGCAAAAAAAAAAATTCTTTTGCTTGGCTCGAAAAAGACTGTGTCAAAGCTCCTTTATTCCACTCGTATTTTTCTTCAGATTATGGCTGTCGCATGACGCTAATCATCTTTACAACTACGAAATTATACAAGGCGTAAAAATGCTTGCCATTCGCTACTCTTGAAATACTCGAAAGAGAATAGAATTGCCGATTAGAATCGCATTCAGTTATCGCTAGCTTTTACGCATACTTATCGGGCAATATCTTATCAATGTGTGTATGTAAATTAAACGCTTTATTGCAAAAAAATTACGAAAACAGCTTTCACACAATAAAGTATGTTGAAGATAAAATAAAAAATAGAATCGAAATTCGCATAGCAGCTAATTTAAGTTGAGTAAATTAATTATCGAGTTATCAGCACAAAGAGCACAAGGCAGGAAAGAAGCCGAATAACAATAACAAAGCCAGACAAAAGGCGTGCAAGTGTGCATGTGGGCCAAAAGGCGAAATTGAAATGAAAGTTCGCTTACTTTTTTAAATACACACTCACATACGCAAAACCATGGTGTATGCATAGGTGTATGTATATATGTACATATGTGCTTTCAGCACGTAGAAGCTAACATCAAAAACGTCATAAAACATAATTGAAAACAAATTGGAAAGAAGAAAAGTGAAATCTTTTATAAATTTTTGCACATTTACGATCATAAGTGTGCAGATACAAAAGCATGTACATACTCGTACATGTGTCGAAAGTATAAGTTTGTTATCTTTTGCACGAAATTGTTTATCTCAAGGTTAGACAATGCGTATAAAACTATTAGCGCGGATAGGAAAGGAAAAGTGTGAAAGTTTGCGAGCAAAAATATTTTTTTTTTGCAATAACACAAAAAATAATGTAATGAAAAATGTGAACATTTTTTGAAAAGAGCTGTTTAAAATAATTTTAAAAAGTAATAGAAAATGGGTTTTTAGAAAAAATATGTAATTAACTAATGTTTAGAGAAAGTAAAATTTAAAAAAGATATGTTCTTTAGGAAAAAAATTTAAATTCTTAGGAAGAAAAATATAATCAATTTCATTAGAAAGAAATTAAATGTGTTAAAAAATTACTATACATTTTTTGTTAGAAAACAATATCAATATATTTTTAGAAAAAAACAGGTTTTAATAAGTTTGAAAAAAATTAAAATGTAAAATGGGAAAAACAATTTGTTTAAAATAATTAGAAAAATAGTAAAAGAAAAAAGGTATTTTAGGATACATAATTAACTAATGTTTAGAGAAAATCTAATTATATGGCGCTTTCTTTTCCACCGAAAAATGTTGCTTTCTCATCGCTCTTTTTGCAGAAATAATAAGAAGCGGGAAATGAAAAGGCAACATTTTTTGTAGAAAAGAGAACGTCATTAATAATTAAAAAAATAAAATTTTCAGAAAATTTTTTTTAGAAAACAAATACATAGATACCTTTTCCGAAATTAATTTTTAGAAAAAAATTAAAATTTTTAGAACAAATTTTATATGTATATCTATATGTAGTTTTAAATAAGCTAAATTTGCTTAGGATATAGTTAAATTTGTTAAAAATGTGTTTTCAATAAAACTAATAGTTTTCTACAATTTTTTGGTAGTATAAAATATTAATAAAAAATGGGGTTTAACAAGTTTGGAAATTAAAAAATTAAATAAAAATGTGAAACTTTTTAAAAAAAAAAAATTTAAGCAATTAGAAAAAAAATAAAACAAAAATGCTTTTTAGAAAACATAAATAAAGTCTCATTTTAGAAAAAAATAAAATTTAAAGAAATTAATTTTTTTAGAATAAAATTAAATGTGTTAAAAAAGCATTTTTTAAATAAAAGTTAATGTATAACTTCGTGCTAGAAACAAATGTCAACAAATTTTTAGAAAAAATTAGGTTCAATAAATTTCAAAAAAAATTAATATGTATGTATATGAAATTTTCAGGACTCAAATACATTTTCCGAAAAATCTAAATTTAGAAAAAGTTAAAACTTTTAGAAACAATTAGCTTTTTAAAAAATTTTGTAAATAATATTAAAGAAATTAAATATATAAAAGATGCATTTTTATAAAAATATTAGTTACAAATTTTTCCTTGAAAACAACGCCAAAAATTTTTTAGAAAAAATTAAGTTTAATAAATTAAAAAAAATATTTTGTTGTGAATAAATATTAAATTATAAACAAATAGTTAACATTAAAAAAATTTTTTTTAAACAAGATTTGTAAAATATTATTTAAGTGAATTATTCCGATTTTACAGCCTAACTAGCCGAAACTTAAGAAATAGTAGAGTAATAGTCTATCGACATCAAAAAGAATAATTGAAAAGGTAGTTTGAGGCGAACTCCGTAGAATTTTCGCTTCAACCTGGAAAATTTTTTCTGTATGAGACTTTATAAATAGCACCCGGTTTTTTTTATTTCTAAGCTGAATAAAATTTCTTCTCGTTATACATGCACGCATTTATGTAGGAATATACTTTTGTCAACCATAAAATTCCGCAAAATCGCCAAAGTTTCACTAGCGAAGTTCAACGAGTGAAATCACATACAATATGTGCATGTATGCATTAATATGTGAAAAAAATTATTGTTGCGAAAAAAAAATAAAAAAGTCTAAATATATATGAGTATGTATTATGTGCTTTATTTTCCACCTGTGCGCACCTGAGCCACACGCATGCACACCCACACACACATCAATAGGTTCGCACTTGCACGACACAAACGTGCACTTGACACAGAAATGTTTAAGAACTTTGCGCTGCGAGTTTCAAATTTTCACGACACAAACTGAAAACAGTTATTGCGCACTAAATGTGTGAATATGCATTTAAGTTATAGAGTGAATTCTCGTAGTAATGTTTGCTTGTGCACAGCACATAAACGCCCTCAAGCGTGCAGATGCCGTACGACAAAACAAAAAAAATGCACTAAAAAAACCTAAAAAAAAACACTTTAACAGAAAAACAAAACATAAAAATACAAAAAAATTATAAAAGCGCACAAAAATAAAAAGTTTCACCGTATTTGACCAAGACCCAAATTTTTTGGTGAGTTTTCGTGAAAGGGGCCATTTAAGTGGGCGGCAGACACTGGAGGCATGCACACGCTTATCGCCACACACACATGCACATGTGTTATTACTCAGGAGATGACACATGCAAAACTTGCAAACATTTGTAAGGTTTCAAAATATTTTCGCTATGAGGTGACAAGGTCGTTTCTTGGCTATTTGAAGAAGGGAAGGAGGTGGTTTGTGCAGGTATATTTTTACAGCTAGCGATTACATATGGGTACACGTGACGAGAAGCACCTGTCGAAGGTGGTGAGGCAGGTAAAGAAATAATTTAAAAAAGAAAAAAAATATATATGTAGCTGAGTACCTCTCAGAACTAAAATTAGCTGCGAGTGAGGTAAAATATAAAGATAATACAAGGAAAATGTTCTGAAATAGAACTTAAGGGATTATAATGAGTCGAAATTATATACAATGATAAAAAATGAAACGAAATGGACCCAATGAAATGAAATGAATTGAAAAGAAATGATGGAAAGGTAAATGAAAATAAATGATGTTCTTTTTGGTTGTTGTAGTTTCCGACAGGGTGGGTGTATGATGTATTTTGGAACGAATTTCCGACGTCCCTTGTCAAATTTGGTTTGGAGACAAATCGGTTTCGGAGTTGTGCCATCTTCAGTATCATAAATGAATTCAACGAAATAATATTAAACAAAATGACACAAAACGAATCGATTCAAATGAAAAGAAATGAAATGCTATGATATGAAATGGAAGAAAATGAAAGCAAAATGATACGAGATGAAACAAACCGAAATGAAATGAAACGAAATGTATGGAAGTAAAAAGAAAACAAATGATATGAAATAGAATGAAATGAATTGAAAGGAAATGAAATGAAGAGACATGAAATGAGATAAATTAAAATAAAGTGAAATGAAAAAAAAGTGAAATAGAAACAAAAATGGGATGAACTGAAAAGAAATTAATTGAAAATAAATGATATGAATTGAACAGAAAGAGTAAGGAATGGTATAAAAATGAAATGGAATTAAATGAAGTAGATATTTAATGAAATTAAGTCAAATGCAATTGAATGAAATGAAAGGAAATAAAACAAAATGAAAGAAATTGAGCTGACCGGCACGGACTGAGCAAAACCGAAACAAACTGAGAAAAAATCAGATGAAATAAACTAAAATAAAATAAAATAAATTGAAACGATAGGGGTGGTTGTGTGGAACCTTTTATATGAGAACACGAATACCTAGAAGTAAGACTAAATATTTGATATTTACATTCGTAGACAAAATAATATAATGAGTCCTAATTTTTGAGAAAATGTGAGTGAGATTTTGGTTGGATATAACATGAAATTAATTTCA
>JAPVRG010293316.1:0-10638 GCA_029783565.1 Rhagoletis cerasi
AAATGTAGTTTGTTGTTTTTTCCACAAGAATTTTCATTTAAAAACGGCCTCAAGCTCAATAAATTGTTGAATATAATTGTTAAAGGCCAAAAAATAACAAAAACACATTTTTAATAATATAAATATTTTTTATATGTACATATATGTACATATAAGTAACTATATACGTGTGTAGGTTCGAAAAATGACTGCGAATGTAAAAACGAAAATGAGTACGAATGCGAAAAGACAACGAAAACAATGGCGAGAGTGGTATCGATACCGATAATGATAATAATGATATCGAATATTTGAAAGCATCTATGACGATAAAGATGACATGTATGTGCTATGTATTTGCGTTAAATAGTACCGACAAATAAGACAAAAATACATTTTTCACTGAGCATAACCTCAAAAAATCTAGCAGAAGGTCAACAGCCTGGTTGAAAGACGTGACGCTTGACTGGCACGTGGTGGAGGATGGAGTCAAAATCCCCACCTTCAACCACCAATGGATATTGGATTTCATGTACCAGTCCTTCGCTCTGCGAAAAAACCGTCAGACTTGTAAAAACGACGTCTAGCGAACTGCGACTAAATATGTTGGAACAACAGTTTCATGACGATGGTAAATAAGCAAAAAATTCTACTGTCCAGATAGTTTCTATAGTGGTGTCACAGGACGAGCCACTTCAGTTCGATTTGACAGACAACGCCACACCACACTGCCAAAGAAGACTAATCATTCACCTAGAATTAGAATCAAGCCAGCGTATTTAAACTCCGCTGAGCTGCAAGGCATATCTGAAATGCTACCGGCTGACATTGGGACATTATTATCCTTGCCATTGGCTAGTGCAGCCGATTAAACTCGATAAGAGCCAGGCGGATTCCAGACATTGCCGACAGCTGCCCATCTTACGAAAACGATCCGAAAAGCCAAGGACAGAACCAAAAAAATCATGCGCTTCTTGGGAAAACGGTTGGCGGAGTCGGAGAATTTCGGGGGAAAAGTGATATACAACAACGATGTGAATGAAGCCGAAAAAAATTACGAAAACTATATTAAGGGATTCCTTTAAGCATAACGATATCGATAAATATTACGAATAAGATGACCAATATGTTTGTTAAAGATATATATTTATTTATTTCAAAGTACTAAATTTTTTTGTATGTATTTATAAGTATGTTTAATCAATAGTTGTATTTGAGAAAAATATGTGGCATAATAACACAAAACTAAGATCATTTAGTGTTTATAATTAAAAATTTTAAAGCAAAGCAAATTCATTTAGTGTTTATTGCAATATCCCACGAAGACAATGTCTCCAATAGATGTTTTGACAAACATTTTAATAAAAAATTTTTTCTTGTTTTCAAATCAAATCATCATCGAGCTTAAAATTTTTTATTTCGATCAGTTATGACGACACGCCCATGACAAGTATTTTCTCTTAAGCCGTTGAAGTCAAAAATCACATCGGGGCTGCTATTAGTTGAAATTCATGCAAATCCATTGTGTTAGTCGGGTCATCTGTTGAATGTGCTTTAACAATTTTATAATTTTCAAGGTCGTACAAACATTATATGTACACCCTATTCACAACGTAGCACCATTCAATTTATGAATTTTGAGATAATTTATGATCTATTTCAGAAACATAAGGTTTTTATTTAAGAAATATCATCAAACATATCAGCAGAAAAAAATTCTAATGTACCTGGCTGCTATTCGGAGATCGCCACATCTCCTCATCAGACATCTTATTGGGCCTACGAGGAATCGAACGGTGGCGTGCATTAACACCCGCAGAAATAACGCATATGGGAGTTGTTTCTTTTTTTTTTTAGGAAGTAATTCTCCCAGGTGTTATTTTTCTTTCCCAAAAGTAATACAGCTTTATTAATTTTTTTTGCTGGCCTTATTCCACTCATCCAGAAATATTGTGTGGATGACGGAGCTGTAGAATTGGGCAAATTATTGTGATTTTCCTAAGTCAAAAGGATACATATTTATGTACGAATATTTGCTTGCATAAAAATATATGACCCTATACAGAACAAAATATGAAGTGGAAATAACAGCCGCTGGCTTTATTGCCTTTTGCCGGAGGGCTCTATTTCTTTTTTGAAAGAGAAATATCACCCACCGAAATTATTTCCTAAACAAAAGCCCGTGGGCGCTATTTCCGCGGGTGTTAATGCACGCCACCGACTCCAAACATTACATCCACATTTACAACGCCAGCTGTCTACCCACTAACCTAAATTCGTTGCCTTTTCCAATTTCACATTCAAAGTAATTCAAAAGTAATAGCCAAAGTTTGCCTGAGTTTTTGAAGCAGAAAATAACTGGCTATTTGCGCTTTTTATTTTTGGCTTTCACAAAAAGCGAAATAAAGATTTTGGACATAAAAGTTCCCAAAAACCCTCAGAGGTTTCACAATAATTTTACAAATTTCTAAGGTTCCAAAAAAAAATCTGAAAAATTAAAGACCGGTAATTTTGAAAAAACCCTGAGCGGCTCCGAAAATTGTCTCAAAAGACCCGAAAAATTACGGAGCTTTTCACTTTACTATCAACGCTTAAAAATATTTATTTTATTTTTTGCTAAAAAAATCAATAAAATTTGTGTAACCCATCCATTCTGAAGAGGCCCTAAAACACCGAACATTAATTTAAAGCAAACTTATTTTTTAGTTCTTATATTACTTATGAGTTGTTTGGTCTTATGGGACATGAAAATAAGAACAATAACAATGAAAACTATATGACAGCGGCACTCAATTTCTTCTGTTCCATAAATATATCATTTTACTTAGTTTTCGTTATAATCTTCATCCGAGTGCTGCGTAGTTGTGTGGAAGTACATATATTACTCATTTGACCAGAAATCATCGTAAGCTTCTTCAAAGTTTTTCTTTTCTTTTTTGTATAGAGTGGCACAAATTTAAAGGGTTCTGCTTTCGCTACCCATAGAAGGCCCTCCAGAAGGGCTTATGTAGGATGTACTTCAGAAGTCCTTTCGGAGGAGTTCTTTTAAAGTTGCTTCTATAATTCATAAAGTATTTGTTTAAGGTTTATATGGAATGTGTTTTATTGCAACTTAAAAAAGTATATCGGAATGTTATGCTGAATAAACTAAACTTATACATTCCCCCCCATTTCACCCCTTCTTGGGTAAGCCTTTTAGAATGGCTTCATTTAGGAAGGCCTACCTAAAGTATCTTCTGGGATATAGAATTTTTCTGTGGAACCTATTTAAGTGTATGCCATTTATAGACTGAATTCGAAGAATGCAATAAACACTTCTTTCGTAAAAAATGAGAAAGTCATAAATGCATGGTTCTTTACAAAATGCTTACAAGTATTTACGAAAAGCGAGTTTCTTAATTATGCATTGTAGTAATGGGCATGTTTTTTTTAAAGAGTCCGATAGATTCCTCTAAGCTTCAGTATCGAATTTCAGAGCTCAAATTTTTTTTCTAGCATTTTAAATAGTATCATAAAAATTGTTTCATTTCCAATATACTTTATTTAAAACGACTCCACAACATTACGAGCATTTTCGTACTTAAAAAGAAAACGTTGTACCAAAGGCTCTTCTGCGCTGATGAGGGTTTCACTGAAAAGCAAAAAAAAAAAAAGGAAGTAATTAATAAATAAATAAAAGTTAACTTTTTTAAAGTCATGAGGAAATCACATTCTTGAAAAATTTTTTCACTGGGTCTTTCCTGATTTGAAAATCTAAAAATGACTCTTATTTACAAATACAGTCTATAGTTTTCGCACCACATATTTTGTTTACTACACGGCGTCCAACAACAAATTTCTTTTGTTTAAATTTCTTTTTTTTCTAAGTGAAAGAAGCGGCTACCCTGTTTTAGAGATTTCACCCATTGTAATGACCAGATAAATACATTGTATGTATGTAGGTAATTACGTCCACATTAAATTTAATGTTTTTGTTAAATTTAAAATTGGCCTCTTTCCTCAAAAAATTTTTTCAGTAATACTTAAAGAGTGCAACATTTATATTTTATTACCTTAACTTCGATTAATCTTCTAATATTTCTAACTCTTTGCTTTTGGCAGAACGCAACATTCTGGATTACTCTACAGCATAAACGACATTCAAAGAGCGGACATACCCGTGAATTGAGGATAGAAAACAAAAATTTACAATATCGATTTTACATAAGGCAACTAGAGGAATATAAAAACCACGCAGTGCAAACATACATATGTACCTAAATACATAGAAATTGGAAAACATCATCAAAAATCGAACCGGAACGAAAATATTCTAAGAAACTTCACCGTGCAGTTTTTCCAGAAACACAAATACATACATGTGTACATAAAAAATAAATGAAAATATAGTGAAAGTACTGGCATGTTTGTAGAACACTTGAATGTGCAGCGAAAAAGGGTGCTCCAAAATCGATGTTTAGTTTAACAAGTAGTATTTCCATACTCCTATACAAGTACATATTTATTTATATTCGATAAACAAGTATTTTCAGTATTTACCATATTTTTGTTAGAGAAAAATAGAACCACTAAGAGACACTTTTAGTATTTTTGACGTTTGCAAACATTATAATTTTAAAATTTATCACAAAATCACACACGCATTTCCATTTTAAATCTCAAACAACAACAATTTTGAACAATTAAATCAAGGCGAATTTATGTAAGGTGGTATTACTAGATCAGCTGATTTTGTGTATGTGTTTCACCTCACGGCTTTTAATGTCAAATTTAAAAATTTTGTTTGCATTTCCACACACACTCTTACAGATTTTGACAGTTTACGCCGCCAAAGCAAACACAGAATACATGTAAATTTTTGTTTTTGTACTCCTGCTATCACCTTATATTAATTCGCCTTGAATTAAATTTTTTTATTTTCAATTTTATATGATTTTAAATTGCTGGCAAACATCAACAAAAAAAATCATGGCCAACAAATTGAGCGAAGGACTTTACCTTTAATACTTCGCACACCCTCTTCGAAAGAGACTCAACTCAAAACTACACGTTTGCCATAAAACGCGAAAAGCTTTTAATAGAGGAGAAAATAGTTGTCAGTACATTAAGAAAAAAACTCTGCTTAACGGTCAGTTCTAGTATAAATTTAAAAATAAGTTTTTTAATTCAATAAAGAAGAAGAAGGCACAAAAGATGCACTAAAAAATGAAAATTAAAACACATTTCAAATAAAAGAAACTACTGTATACTATAGTTAGTTTCGATGAGTGTATAAAATTTCTGCGTGGTTGATTAGGTGCAAATTATTTAAATAAAACTCAACATTATTGTTGGTCAATATAGTGTTTTTTCCAATCATATGTTATTTTGAATTTGATTTTTTAAGCAGGTAGCGATCCGGCTAAATATATTTGAAAATTAAGCCTTTTCAAAGCCAGGTTGGACCATACCCATAGCGTAGTAATTCATTGAACTTAATTGAATTACATTTTTGACAGGTGGCAAACCATCTCATGTTCCAACCTACACATGTATATATAATATCCATATTGTTATAATTAATTAAACCTATTATAAACATTGAATTTAATTTTTAAGTTAAAAGGTGGCAGCCCTGTTTAAGATAGTTTCAAACCATAACCCTTTTAATTAATTTTTAAATAGATGGTAACCCTCCTACACGTTGCTTAGAAAGAACGCCTTTTCAAAACCATTTCGATTGATACCCGTATTGGAGTAATTCATTTAACTTAATTGCATTTAATTTTTTAACAGGTGGCAACCCTTTTTATGTACTTACTTAGTTATAAACCTTCTCCTCGCCGAAATGAACGATAAAGGTATCAAAGCTTTATTTTCGTGATTTTGGTGGAATTTTTGGACATACTTCTCCTTTATTCACTTTGTTTTAAATATTTACAATTGTAAATATCGTAACACGTCGTTTCTAAACATTTTGAGTTAAAATTTTCATAAAAATAATTTTGGCCGCCTAAATCGGCCAAATACCCGTATGTGCGACGACACTTTTTGTGCCGAAGATGAAGAAAGCAGATTTTGATTTTTTATGTTTTTCTTTTCGTTGAACCAAAAAAAAAACTGAACAAATATAGCTTACAAAATATAAATGATTTTGGAAAAACAATTGAATCGGTGAGTTTGACATACGTACAAATTCAAAATCACTTTTTTCTTATTGAGATCTAAAACCGTAAAAGTCACGAATATGTACGGGTTTTCTCTTTATTTCACCGTACTGGACACTTAGACGAACGATGGCTTCTTTGATAGTTTTTTTTACTTCCGATAACTTTTTCAAATTTTTTTATAGATTTTATGTGGACGCCCATTAAACTTTTCTTAGACGGTCATTGATCAACATAAGCCAATATCATTTAGCTCGCATCATAGGCCAACTCCATCGAAATTTGATACAATTTATTGTCTCTTTGAATCTACTCGAAAGAAGCATTAAAGGATTCGAAATTTTTCAGTATGTTGATTCTTTCAAACGAATTTAGGTAATTTCTCCATTTTCGGCACCCGTCTTAAGTCGCGGGGACTAAGCTTTACATTTTTAAAGTCGTACTTTGTTCTGCTTAAATTAAGTAAAACTTTCAGCAATCTACATGCTTTCAGTTGCATTTGATTAGCACCTCTTTAAGGCCAGACTTTTGTTGCCCTAATACACAACCCATTATTTCCCTATGCACCTCCAGTTATTTTTTGTTCCTTGTACCAAAAGCACTAACTACTACACTAAACTAACTAAAACAAAAAAAAAAAAAAGTAAATCCCATTTTCGTGTGTTTCAGGTGCAGCGCAAATAGCATAAAGCTAAAGTCGAGGCAGAGTAGGAAATGAAAACTAAAAACAAAAAAAAAATCAACTCACAAACCAAAATTGGAAAATCGAAAATGCAAACAACAAATCCTGTTTTCGATTCTCTCGTTCGCCTGTACGGCCAATAGAGTTCCGCAAACCGCTTAACCACTTTACCAATGCACTTGTAAGTATATATGTGTGTGTGTGCAACTAGCTTAGACGGAAGCGGAAGCGGACTGCCCGTTTTTGGGGAAACATTTGCAGGCCACCTTTTTCAGTTGCTCCACCACCTCCACAAATCGTCCGCCACCTATAACATGCACACAGTGTTGTTGCATACATGCATATATACATAGGTGCACTCGCTGTTGTAGGTGTTATTGTTGTTGGCTTTGTTTTTCGCTGCATTTGATTGTTTTTCTTCTTTTTTTTTGCTGCCATTTAGAAATTTCGATTACGTTGTTGCTATCATGCTAGTTGCTGTCACTAGATACGCTATTCGTGAGCAACGGAGGGTGCGGCGCTTTGTTAGCGTCACCACACTGAGCTGTCGAACAAAAGGAAATTAAAATATTCCAGCGCGCAATCGTGCGTTTAGGATATCGGACTAGTGATACCACAAACTGCACGGTAAACGGTAATGGTGTGCCGTTTATCCACTCGCCGTTCAATGAAAGTCACTAAATCTAGTCCTGCCGTTGCTGTTGGCAATGAGTATATTTGTTGTTATTATAGATATTTATTTGTATTTGCTTGCTTTTTCGATTTGCTTGGAAATTAGAGTTTGCTGTAGCGTCTCGGTAACGTTTTCATTTCGGTTGTTATCGATGTGATATCTTATTCTATTTTCAGCTTATATTGAATTTTAACCGCAACGGGAAAGTAAAATTCGAAATGGAAGAGTTTGTTTTAGTGCATACAGATAAGGAGAATGCAAATACATAATCCAGGAAAAGACTCCAAAGGTAGTAAATGATTTATGTCAGAGCCTTATAATCAGGTGATTTGTGTCTCTATATCAGAGTAGTAAATGCCCGTCTTGCTTCGCCGCACCTTAAAAAATCGATTGCCTTGGCCAATGCGAAAATTGAGTTGAAATGCAAAAAAGGTTTGTAAAGCAAAAGGTCTTAGTTTACGTTGAAACGTCTAAAGAGCAGAAGCATCCTCACACGTAGGCCAAGAATGATAGCGCTGTGATATCATATGGAATACTTATCCCCTTCGATGTTATGAACTTTGCCGATGTTCTTGTCTCCACCTGTGAGATCTCTGCAAGAAATTCGTTAAATAGTATGCGAAACGTGCGTTATAGGAGAGAAAAAAAATCATCGTTGTTTCACTGAACTAAAGAGTTTCCTCGTTTCTTGAGACCATTGGTAGGTATACCGTTTTCTTTCTTGGAAGGATGTGGTCGAATCTTTCCTTACTAACTCGCCACTTTTGCTATTCCTCTTAATACCAGGCATCCAAGCACCTATATTTATTAAATATATACTTTAAACCTAGGCTATCTTGATCAGAGATGTACGGCATTCAGTAAGTGCATTTGCATTGTCTATGTATGAGTGTAAAGCTTTGAGGTCTGCCTGGCTGCCACAGAAGATAAAGATTCACTTGTTCTCTCTAGGTCTCTCAGCGAGATTCTGTGCTGATTCTTGGATGGCAAGTACTTCTTTTTGATGCAGCCGTGGCCCGTTGATGTGCCTATGAATGGTCAGATATTCTCTTGATCCATGAACTGGCTTCTTTGAGTCATACTGCTGCAATAACGAGCATCCCGAGCAATTATATTATGCTGAGGTAGATTCAAGATTGCATTTCAGGTGTATACGGGCGTGAGGCAAAATGCCACTTACACAATTTTGTGCTTATTTGTATGCATACATAACGCTTTCGTTCATTTATCCATCTAAAAAGTAAATTCTTATAACATAAATACAGAGCTTAAGAATACGATAAATACGTTGATACGGGGTTTCTAAACCTTTCGACTCCAGCACTATATATCGGCACCATTTTTTTGAAAAAGTGTTATTCCAGCTCTAATGGTAATTCTCGTATAAGTTTCGAATATTAACAAAATCGCACCATGATACGGGTTTTCTAAAAATAGCGACTCCAGCGCCACCTTGCGAGTTAAAACATAAGTGTACCATCAAATTGTTTTTAATAAAATCATCGTTGTACAAAAACCAAATTTTTGATTTCGGTTCAGTAATTTTAGAGCCCGAACGTTACAAAAGTTCCCCATATAATAAATTTTATATAATTAGTATAGATATAGATGTATTCAAGGGCGCAAGTGTTTCAAGGTTCCTGAACAAATATTTTAGAATTTTTGAAAATGTAGTTAACTAAAAAAAATAGAATAAAAAATAAATTGCATCATTACTGAGTCAAAGGAGAGGACCGAGGAAAGACGAAATTACACAAAAATTTATTCACATCAAAGATTGTTGGTCAGTGGTAGTTATTAGACCCCTCTTTCCAAAAATTTACAAATGTAACTTTTCGCCCTTTCCCAGCATTTGTACGATATATTCATATATATTCATTATTTGGTCGATACATCATACAAGTACTAGGAAAGGTTGTAAGGCAGCTACGGTGCACTGTGGACTTCATCTCATTTTTATACCCGAGCGCACTGTGTGCACAAGGGTATTATAACTTTGTTCACATAACGGTTGTTTGTAACAGCCTAAAGGAATCGAGAACGATATAGACATATATATACCAAAATGCTCAGAATGAAAAGAGAAATCGATTAAGCCATGTCTGTCTGTCCGTCCGTCCGTCCGCACGATAACTCGAGTAATAATTGAGATATCTCAAAGAAATTTGGCACGCATACTTCTATTGGGATAGGGACGGATGGTATTGAAAATGGGCGAAATCGGACCATAACCTCGCCCACCTCCCATATAACGGTAATTTTCAGAAATACAAAAACTGCGATATTTTAGTAACTACTGAAGCTTATTGACTCGAAATTGATACATACAATGATATATTAACGAGTAATAAGAATATTATAAATTTTGGAAAAAGGGGCGTGGCCACGCCCACTTATGGATTTATACGTATATCTCGGTAACCGCTCGACCGATTTCAACCAAACTTGGCACAGGTATTAACCTTGGCCCAGCATAGGAAACGACCGAAAATTTGTGAAATCGGACAATAACCACGCCCACCTCCCATATAACGGTAATTTTCAGAAATACAAAAACTGCGATATTTTATTAACTACTAAAGCTTTTTGACTCAAAATTTATACATACAATGATATATTAACGAGTAACAAGAATATTATAAATTCGGAAAAAGGGGCGTAGCCACGCCCACTTATGGATTTATACGTATATCTCGGTAACCGCTCCACCGATTTCATCCAAACTTGGCACAGGTATTAATCTTGGACCAGCCTAGAAAACGGTTGAAAATTTTTGAAATCGGACAATACCCATGCCCACTTTCCATGTAACGGTAATTTACAGAAATACGAAATTTGTGAAAAATCGGGAACTACTGAAGCTAATTTACTCAAAATTTATGTTTGTAATAATTCATTAGCTAGAAGTACGATTATAAAAATTTTTTAGAAAATGGGCGTGGCACCGCCCACTTATGACTACGTATGTTTATCTCGGTAATCGTTTTATCGATTTCTACCAAACTCAGTAAAATCAATGTCCTTGCCACCAAAAAGAAAGCTGGTTGAAATCGGGCTAAAACTACGCCCACTTTTCATATAACGGTAAACTTCAGAAATATGAAAACTTCGATATTTCGAAATTTAGAAACGGTAATTTACTCAAGGTTGGTACTCAC
>JAPVRG010293329.1:12629-23265 GCA_029783565.1 Rhagoletis cerasi
CTTTGAATAACAATGAGCAAGTCAATAGTTCGACTCTGCATATGATTTAAACTACTTTCAAATCCATTTGGCTTAAAGAACTTCGAAAGTAGTTAGTTTCCAACTACTTTCTCAATTGATGGTTCATTGGGTAAAAAAATAGCATTTGTTCCAAAGTAATTTTTCAATTAGTTGTTTTAACAAAAAAATCACTTCTTTCCGGCAGGGTACATACATCATGGCATACAACTACATACTCCATAAAAGTGCACATGTATACTTTTCAATGCCTGCGCAACATAAATATCTACATATGTATGTAAGAGAGCATATTGAAAACCAAAACAAATCTAAAAATTAAATTGATATTTAGCTTTTGAAGCTTACTACACATCAAATGCTCACTATGAATTTAGCACTTAATTAATGCAAAATTTATTAAAATATCCACAACAGCTGTCTGATATCGGTTCCGCGTGCTGCTCATCGCACAGATATGCCATTTATGGTGATGACATTTCCGGTCGTCGGTTCAGGTTCGTAGACCTCATCGTTAGTGCGCATCTCGTATGGCGCATCGTAGAATTGCTCGCTCGGTATTTGGTCGTAAATGTTCTCTGTGCCAAAAAAAAAGGAAAACACAAAATTAAATTAGACACGTTAACATCTCATTTCATTTCGCCCACTCTTTGCTCTCACCCACCTGGCTTCCGTCCAATGGACGCCGCATTACCATTCGCCCCACCTCTGCCGTTCACCTGAAATGTATTGAATGTCGCTGGTGGTCCATTGTCCAAATTCATGCGATTATTCGCCTCCAAAGTGGAGTAGGACATCACAGCTGCATTACGCTCATCTTTGGTCTCGGCCGCTTGTACATTCTCGGTATTCTTAACCGGTCGCGCTTTATTGCGGTGCAAGAATATCAGACCAATAATGAAGAGCAGCACAATGATAACTGTTGCACCGATCGCTATGCCAGTACCCAAACTGGAACTTTCCTGCGCCTCTGTGGCTGCAACCTCACAACGCGGTTCATCGCCACTCCAACTGCCATCTTCGGTACACTTACGCAAATATTGTCCGATGCGGTTGTAGCTTGGTATGCAATGATACTCAGCGGAGCCGCCATATAAGGTGGACTCGTTCACAATAATTACGCGGCCGTTCTCGATCATCGGTGGGCGTCCGCAATCAACAGCTAAACAATTAAAGAGTTTGTCAAGTAGGATACATAATTGTATATGTACATAGAATCAATATCAAATATTCAGCGCAGTTTAAAAATACTTACGTTTACAGCTGGGACTTTTGCCCGTCCATTTGCCGTTCTTTTGACAAACTCGTGTGTCATTGCCAATCAATGTTCGTCCCTTGGCACATTTGAACATCGCTAGCGCACCAACTGAGTGATCAGCAGCATCAACTATAAGATTTTCACTAATATCCGGTTCATCGCATGTGATTTTTAGGCACACTGGTGTTTCGTGACTCCACGTGCCATCTTCGGCACACAAGCGACGTGACACTCCATCGAGTTTGAAATTAGGATTACATTCGTACAATGCCGCTGCGCCATAGTAAGTCACATTTGTCGCCAGGGTGACTTTGCCGTTCGTAATATTGCTTGGAACACCGCATTCGACATCTGAAAGTACAACACGGAAATGAGTAATTTCGTTATCAATTAATTTCATTTTAGCGTAAACTACATTTTTCCTAATACTTTAAGACATCAGACTTCGGATGCCTGATAATGCTAGCAAAGTCTTAAGCTATTAGCTTGCTACGGGTAGGACAAAAGAGACGAACTAAGTGCTACAGGATTTACAAAAGGAGTGGGCAGAGATTACACCTGTTTAATTTTCTTTTTAGTCGGAGCATAACTATCCGCTTGAGTCAAGAGACAGTTGTTTTCCAAACTTCTCATTCCCCTGAAGAGGAGAGAAAGTAGGCAAAAGCAGGAGAAAGTAGGCTGCGAAAAACAGACGAGTTGCATTCACCTTTCTGGTTACCGGATGCTACTGCATGCACCAAAAAACGGAAGTCCAATTAGTATAAACCCTCGAAAATCAGTGGTCTTTAGAGAGATGCAGGAGCATTTGATGGAGGTACAATTGTGAACAGTGGCTTCTTTCCCAGTACTGCTTGCCCCGATGTCTTTTCGGTATGTGGCGATAGCACTCGAAAGCTTTTTGGACGCTGTAAGTTGGAAGACAAATAGGTGAGCTCTTTCATACCCTACAATCCGCTTCGATTTATTCGCAAATCAGGCACAGTTCGCTATTCCATTTTCGCGGACGGGGCCATAAATCCTGCGTAGAAAGCTCACTCGAAAGCGCTTGTTCGTCATCGTCCACGTTTCATCGCCATTTAAGAGGGAAGCCGTAATGAGAGATTTAAATAAATAAATATTTGGTGCTTACACTTTTGCTCGTCGAAAGAGGGCTGTGCTTTACAATTGCCTGCCGTGGCCTTAGTAGTTACCTGTTTTCAAGCTTATTTTTTTGGGCAAACATTATTGGTGGAGTTAATGATTTATCTAAGTTAGACAACGTCCCTCACTAATTCAAGGTTTCAACTGCCAAAAGTGACGTGTGTCCAAATACGCATGTGTATGTTGCTAGGAGATACTTTTTCTTGTCCTCGTTTACCTTAAGACGAACTTTTTTCCCCTTCTTTTCTAAGCTGGAAAATACTGCACTAACGGCTCTGGTAAGGTCAACGAAGTATATGTCATCTATATAAGTCAACAGCATCATAATTTTGTACAATTCGCCTTACCGGGGTACACCTATACCAAAGTCTCATTGCAGTGTCTGTTAAATCAGTTACTGTCCCGGATAAAATTACGGAGGATCCATAGTTCCGCTGCCAATTTTTCTGGCAAGCTGTTCTTCTGTTCGTTTCTTGTCAAGCTTTGGCCGTAAGACTTCACAGTCATCACGGTTGGCCCATAGATCATTTGTTACGGCTGGGGTGTATTTGTAACTTTTCCTCTTTATATCAAAGATCGGTGGTTGTAGGAGTTGTCCACCTCGCTCATCTGTATTTCTGACATGTGTGCTAGACACGGCTATTTCGTTCCCTTCGATATTGCTATGTCCAGTAACAGAGCAGAGAGCTGTGTTGACGTGACTTAGTAATGCTAGCGATGCCCGACACTCCCTAAACATTTTTGGGGTCACTAGTTTGGACGCTTTCAATGCCGCTTAGCTGTTAACAAATATTGTCGTGATTCGTCTTTTTATTTTTGGAAATCCTCATCTCTTACCCATGGACGCCCGTTGCAATCTGAGGATTTCATTGACGTAAAAAGGGTAGACTAAGCCATAAAGTTCGCGATAACCCACAATGCGTTATCCTTTTCACTTCTTTGATTAGCAGGTTTTTGTCTACGGTGATGATCTTGTACCGACGGCAGTAGGAAAGCACCCCCAAGTTCTATGCGTGGAAGCCTGGTACAAGGAAGCGGGCCTTAATGTCAATCCAACAAAAACCATCATGATTATCTTTGCAAAGAAAACGAAAATTTCCCGGCTACAACTTCTTTCTTTTAACGGGGGCACGTTAACTCTTTCGAAGGAATTTAGATATCTGGGAGTTATTTAAGACAGAAAGCTAACCTGACAGCGCAATGCAGAAGAGCTTAGTACGAAGGCTACAAATAATGTAAATCAGTGATAGAGAAAAAATGGGGTGGCATGTATGATGATAACGGGGGGCTTTACCCTCAAAGCCCACAAAAGCGCTAGAGGTCTTGCTTCATTTTCTACCTGTGGACTTATGTATATGGTAAAATACAGGCAAATGGAGTGATACGAGGTTCGAACAATCTAGAATTCAGGAATATCGTCCAGCAGACTTTAAGTACCTAGACTGCACAGTACCGCCTGCTGGTCTGAGGGATGATTTCCAAACAAAAGTCCCTTCAAGGGGAAAATGAGAGGGTGACTTAGTCCTAATCTTGTAGATCATCTACTCTGATAACTCCAAATAGGACGCTATTAGAATGGATCTACAGACAAAGGTCTACTGTCGTAGCTGCCGTGATGTGGAGGAAATCGTAAGTGTAAAGCAATAACTATGCCACTGCTCCACACTATCGTGGGCTCGTTGCCGTTTGTTCCTGTGCTATTCTTTCGAGTGCCTGGCTGAACTAGATTCAGGTAGTGTCTGTGATTTTGTGTGCTTCATCAGAGCTACATAGTTGCTTATTGGCTTCATTTCTAGGGTAAAAGTGGGGGTGTATGGGGTATCTGGTATCACAATGGACCCGTAGTAGCCTAAGTCTGCCCTATTCCAGTGTTTGAAGATAACCTAGAATAATCTAACCTTTGGAAATATTTCTTCCTCCAAGCACCTGCTCAAACTCAGCTATTCATTATAACGGGTTTTTCATTCAGGTGGAAATTTGGTTTTAACCAGACGGGGCCACAGATTGCATAACGCGGCCAATTGTGACTTTATGGTGCAAGGAATTTCTAGGACGGTTCATCTTCAGATTCGGAGATGCGGTATGCTCTCCAAGGTTCTGCTATTTAAACCTTTGGATCACTTTTTGTGAAGCTATACGAAAGACCGTGTATTTGCAAACAGTCTCGTAATTTTTGAGCAATTGGGGGCAAGATACGTCAATTTATGGCACTATTATTGTAAGAAAAAAACATCGAAGATTACCTAGAAAAGATAAGAACCTACAAACATTCCCGCGGCTTAATTAGGAGATACAAATTCCATCGAAAATTAAATAACTTTACCTGCCCAAGGAGAAAATTGGTAACCTAGTAACTTAACTTAAATAATTTCAGTCCTATCTTATCGTATAAAGATGATAACTTCAAAAAGTTACTTTACGTACTAAAGTTGATGAGCGGTAAGCCCACTTATCCACCTACAAATAAGTAGTCTGGAATTTTGGCGTGAAAAGTATTCTGCAGACATTTTAAAATTACCAACTCCATTAGAATACTTACATACGCACTCCGGCACTGCGCCACTCCACTGGCCGTTATCTTCACAAGTCACAAGAGCCTCGCCGACCATCTTATAGCCGCGTTCGCAGCGATATTTAGCCAAGGCGCCAATCCTGGGTAAACAAATTAATCGGATCATTTAAAATACCGTTGAGTTA
Source organism: Rhagoletis cerasi (assembly GCA_029783565.1). Lineage (NCBI taxonomy): Eukaryota > Metazoa > Arthropoda > Insecta > Diptera > Tephritidae > Rhagoletis > Rhagoletis cerasi. The sequence goes on from JAPVRG010293329.1 coordinate 17,743, forward strand.
CCTAATACTTTTTCGCTTACTTGTAAGTCTGAGCGCTGTTCTGTGTCGAGTCGGCTGTACGTATCAGCGTTCGACCGTACATGCGATCATTTCCTGTAACGGAAAGTAAACTGTGTGCGGCCAGTGCAGGTTCTGAGCAGCGGATTTCTGGAAAAGACAAAGAAGTGCTGTTGTTATAAACTGTGTAAAACGTGGACATAGATGACGTTCTACCTTCACATTTGGGCGTCGCATCGCTCCAAACACCTGATTCCAGGCAAACACGTTTGGGGACACCACTTAGCTTGTGGGATTGCGTGCAACTGAATGTTACCTCCGAACCCACGTAGGTGGTATTTTGCATATATCTTATGGAGCCATACGGTATAGGGGTGATAACGCCACAGTCGATATCTGTAAATAAAAACTTGAATAGCCTCTAGACTCTTGGTTTCAGTGCTAAACTATGTACTCACATTCGCAGAAGGGTGCATCTGCGCTCCACTCGCCAGTGTCCAAACATTCCAGTGTGGGATTACCGCGCAACACATGCCCCGGATCGCAGTTGTACTGAATCTTTGAGTGCACATTGTAATCATAGCCAACAACAAATGAACCGGCAGGCACATGAGGCGTATCGCAAGCGACCAGCTCACATACTGGCGCATCTCCAGACCATTTACCCTCCTTAGTGCAGTACAACTCTGACGGGCCATCTAACCAATAATCGTCTTCGCATTCATATTTCACCATCGAACCGACAGTAGTGGAGGCATTCACCAGCACTGCATGACCGCGATCGGGACGCGCTGGTGCGCCACAATCTACGAAGCGACACGATGGTGGCTTACTGGACCATTCACCGCCAAGGCCACAGGAAATAATCTATCGCAACAATAACAAAATAATAAACACCAGTATAAATTGAAATCATAATCCATCGCTGCGGTTGCGCATAAATAACTACTGCTCGCTACCGCGCTGGCTATTGAAATCAAAAGTTGACTCACCGGTTCGCCCACCAGCACGTAACCGGCCTCGCACTCATATGTGGCCGTTGAGCCGGCGCGCTTGTCCGTCACAGTTACGCTGCCGCCGGCGATGCGTGGCGGCTCAGGACACCAATCGACCAGACATTCCGGCTGCTTGCCCGTCCAACCAGTCAGCTCGCAAGTGCGATTCTCATTGCCAATGAGCGTGTAATTCTCGTGACAAGTGTAGGTCGCCTGTACGCCATAGCTGGTGCGTTGCTCCGAAAGTAGAATGGCGCCATGCTCCAGTTCCGGCAGCGGACCGCAATCGACATCTAAGGATTTGTGCGGAATTAGTGATTGAATTTAAAGTAACACATGTACATGCGCTTTGTACATATATGTATTTGTATGTATGTATACATGAGACCGTACCACCTTACAAAGTCTAAAATATTTTTCTAGGCGATTTCGAAAAGAAAAATTTTGGCCGAACCTTGGGCTCGCCTTTTTAAATTTTTCGGTGACACCTACTCACGCATTAGTTTTACTGGAATAATCGAAATACTTTCTTAGTAAAAATTTAAGGACTTTTGGCGACCTTTAATTTACTGACTTAGGCGTGCTACTTTATGAATACTTGGGTTTAATAAAGTTTGGAACAAAAAAAATCTTCTCCTCTAGACAAGAACATCGATAAATCATACTTTGAAAAAAATTCGAATTTACCTTTCAAAAATACTTTAGATTTGTAGTTGTACATCGAACTTCTTTTCTCTGGTACAGTCTAATGTACATACATATAAATTTAATAAACAGTTCTTTATCTACTCACATTTGCATGTAGGCGCCCGTCCGCTCCACGTACCATCCGCGCGGCAAGTGCGCTCCGCATCGCCGATCAGCGAGTGACCCTTTGGACATTCGTACTTGATTTTATTGCCCAGCGTAAAATTTCGGCCCACAACTGTGGTGTTCTGCTGCGAGTCTGGCGAACCACACGACAACGGCGCTAAATAATAAAGAACGTATGTGTGTGTGTGCGTTAGTGAGTAATTAGAAACGAACAAATTAAGCATTCTTTGTTGTTGTTTTTTTTTTTTTTTTTTCAAAACTCACAATGCTGGCAAATGAAATGCAGGTAGTCCAAATTGCAGCCCACATCATTCCACAACCAGTTGCGGCCGCCATCCAAAACCACACAATTTTGCTCGCCATTATAGTTATTCGGTTGATCTTTGCCCCAGGCCGGTTTCTGCACCACTTCGCCTGTAAATATTTGCAAACAAGTATTTTATTTATTAAAATATGGCTGCACAACAATGTTATTATTTATTTGAAAATTTACATTCGCACAAGGCAAATAAATCGCGTTTAACGGTCACATTGCTGGCTTACATAGTTATTAGCACTGTTAACAAAACTAGCAACAACGCTTAGCTTATATAATTAATTTATTGTAAACTCACTTTATTAGTAATTAAAATGCACCGTGGCACGCAAAAGACTTTCGTTTTTCAAAGAACATTTAGTGGCTCAACCAAATATGGTTGCCACGCTAATAGCCCATAGCCGCCTTGGCCAACTGCATTTGCATACAATTATCGTTTATTTAGTACACCCATTGTTGTTAACTCCGTCTATTCAAAAAGCGACCTTTTCCTTTTAACGTGCATTGTATTGTTTTTCGATAACTGGATTTTCTATAAATATTTTTGTAAATGCGATTCGATATTGGTTTTCGCTTTTTATTGTATTTGGGTATTTTTGGTTGATTCGGCATTGTTGGCAAACGAGTTGGTATGTCGAGTTCGGTTGAAGTTATTATGGGCATCACCATTTATTTTCAATGCCACTTTCTTATAGACTAGTGGACATATTTAACATATTTCGCCGGCACTATTTACTTCTCTAATACTTACAAGCATGCTAATCAGATAATTATGTGCACTGAGGGCAGGTATAAGTGGCTTTGTAGAGAGCTGCGAACCGCTCATTAAGCTTCATTTAAATGTACATTAAATACTGAACTAAAGTAAGTAAGTAAGCAGTTTGGTGGGGCCCAACCATGTAAACTGTGTTATCAGAACTTTAAAAAATTTAAATTATGATATATTTAGAATGGTTCACTATATTACTCGAGTGAAAGTGCCTCATTGGACGTGTACATTGGGGCCGTTGAACCTGAGGCGGAACTTTCTGAAGCGGAGAGCATCACCTCCGCGTAATCAATTCTCATATCGGCGATGCGAAGTCTGCATGTGGAAGAAGAGCTGCTACACAGCGATAGTAAGGGCGTCCACCGTCCTAGCGGTGGAGGTAGAGGCAGGCTAATCAAATGAGGATACTACAGATCAACCACTACAACAGGCAGCCTAGATTGATATACTGGGTCACCTAGTTATTCGAAGGCAAAAACAAAATTGAATATCTGTATTTTAGCTAATTATAGCAACGGCGACGTTATCACCACGTCCAGTTGACAACTTAACAAAAAATTAACTGATTTGCCACGGTACCTACTTTTATTGTTAAAAATGTGCTGTGAAAATGTGAAGATAGACACTCCAAAAGTTCTAAAGAATCTAAAGATTATTTACTGTACCTTAAAGTGGTCAAAAAAAAAGAGTTTAAAATGTTAAGTTCTCAACCCTTAGGATTTTTCTAAATAGAATAAAAAATACCCGCATTTATTGTTACAAAAATTCTATTTAGAACTGCCCCAAAGCCCATGAAGATATCCATGTGTTTTATATTTGGAAAAAACACAATTTCGTAGGGTATTATTCTTTGAAGTCCTCTAAATAGAAATCGAGTTTGCCGATCGAAAAATATTGTTTTTCAAGTATTCTGTGCCATTTCTCACAGTAAAGAATCGTTTTTTGTTGTGGGATATGTTTCTAGGGCGCTGGTAGATTAGAAATTCGAAGGAATCAAAATCCTAGCTGCTCCCTTTCCCAAGAAATTGATATTTTCGTGTTTTCCAAGCGAATTGGCTATCTTTTCAATTTGAAACACATAAGAATTAATCAGATATATTTTCGCCCTTTCAGCCTAACCCGGGACTAACAACGAGGACGTAACGGTTTATGGCCCCATTCTTTTTTTATTTAAAAAATTTTTGTTTAACTTTTTAAAATTGAACTGATCGCAATAAATCATAAAACATTTTTTTTTATTTTTATCTTTTTTTCAATTTTTTTTCTTTTTTCAATTCTTCGAATATGAATTGCATGTGAAATAACAAAATAATACTGAGCAACTTAAATTTGGAGGAAGGAAAATTCAATGACAGCTTTCAATAAATTTGAAGAGTACAACTCGTCATTTATGTTATTAATTTTGTAACGTCCCCAGAACTTAAAAAATTCGCGATAAACCGTTTCTCCGCTTTGTTCAGACCAAAAACCAAACCCATATATGAATTTTCCGCGTTTGTGTGAGACCATTTGAATGACCGGTGGATCAACCTGTTAAGAAAATATAACAGTTACACATACCTGAAACTGATCGATTATCTTTCGGTAATATTAAGTCTTCATAATTTGGTATATTTCGTGTCGATCATTTGAAACTATCTTTCTCACCTTCGATCAGATGCTCATATCGTATTTATCATAGTTTATATTATACTCATTTTGGGCGGCTGCTGTGGTGTAGCGGTTAGTGCCTGGGGCCTGGGTTCAAGCCCTGGTCCGAGCAACATTGCAAAAAGAATTATAGAAAAAAGTTTTTTTCTTAACACCGGTCGACCCTCGGCAGGCAATGACATACCTCCGAGTGTATTTCTGCCATGAAAAACTTCTCATAAAAATACAATCGCCGATCGGAGTCGGCGTACAACTGTAGGTCCCTCCCCTTTGTGTGACAACATCAACGCGCACACCACAAATTGGAGGACCGTCTACTTTTTGTTTATTGCCATGATGAGAATACTTTACTCCGTGACTCATTTTGCTGAAACCGAAAATTCAATGGTTGCGATGATATATTCGATATGGTAAATAATTTATATCCCTATTCCAAGCAGATGATATATTTTTTTTCGTGACAAAAATAGTGTGACTTTTTCAATAGTGAATTAGTATTTTATCAATATGCGGTACCTAGCGGAAGTTTACCAAATCAATATTCCGGAATTACTTAATCACCACCATGCAAATAGAGAAAATATCGTCAATTCGCTTTGAAAACACGAAAATATAAATTTTTCTACTAACGCCCTAGAAACAAGAACCACCTTACCTTTACGAAAAACTGATTTTTCCAAAATCTGAGCGTTCTTACGATCTAATTGTGCCTGTCTTTCAACTTATGAACTCCACAAGACTGTTCTTCATCAATGCTATTCGAATTTGGAACTCTATACCTGCTACCATTCGGAGCAAAATTAACAGAAGCAACTTCAAAAATATTCTCTATAATTATTTCTCTAAAAATTGATGAACCATCTATATATTTTTCAATAATATATCAATTTGTGAGCCTTGTTAACATACCATAGTGTGTGTATATGTTTTTATGTATCCGTGTTATCTCTGTTTAATTTAATGTGCTATATGCGTTTATATTT
>JAPVRG010293330.1:5501-17205 GCA_029783565.1 Rhagoletis cerasi
CGATAAGGATAGAACAGGTGGTTTATATCTGTCTCGGCTACTTTCAAAAAACTTGGCGAAAATGTCATCTTCTCTGCTCACCTCCAAAGGCACTTCTCGAAGAATAACTTTTGCTAACAGGTGCTACTTTGGGCTTGGAATTGAATGGAATGGAATGCCAAGAGACAGGATTTGAGGGAAAGAGAATGTACGCCGTCCATTCTCAGTACATCCGACCCAAAAATGTACCATCTGAGTCTGGCGAAGGCCGGACAGCGGCAGAGAAAATGCTCTGTACTATCCTCGTCCTCCAAACACGATCTACACAGTGGAACGTCGATGATGCCTATGGTGACCATATGTTGTCCCCATGGATTGTGCCCCGTCCTGCCAGGGCTCGTAGATCACTCCTTCTTTGTCTGAGAAGTAATTTTGCTGCCTTTTCAGGAAACACTTGGTAATTTTGCAGGTGTCAATAGTGTACCAACGGTTCTCATGAGTTTTGTGCACCGAGCGTTCCCGCTATGCTTGGCCCTAAAATTGGCTCCGGTCCGATTGGGCGCTCCAGAGAACCGCAGTTCGCCAATTCGTCAGCCAGTTCGTTATCTTGAACACCGTAGTGGGATTGGTAGGCAATTGAAAAGCACAGGCCTCTCTACGAACAAAAATTACGCTCTACAAATCTCTAATCATGACTGTCCTTTTATATGGCGCAGAAACGTGTACGATTGCGAAAAAAGATGAGTAGGCTTTGGGGCCTTTCGAGAGAGCTATCTTACACAAAATCTAAGGCCCTGTTCGCGTGTGCGAAGGCTACCGAAAAAGATGGAATGACAAGCTGTACGAGCATTTAACGACATAGAAATAGTTAGCGCATAAAAATACAACGATTGCGCTGGTGAAAATGGCACCGATGCGTGGAAAATCTCACCCACGAACGCAGTGAGCGGACTAAGTGCAGAAGTACCTACCGGCGCTCAGGATGAACAACTGGCGCAACTTCGCAAAGGATATGCGATTAGCGAAGCTTTTTTGGCTTTATCCCAACCGAAAAATGGTTGTAGTGACGTTGTAGCAGACAAACTCTTTAACAAGCGTGTAAACGTTAAATATCCAACAGAGAAAGAATACAAAAAATCTATTAAATCTGCATAAAAGTTTTCTTCAATTCAACACTCACCAGCATTTAGTATGTATGTTTGTATGTATTAGCGCCAACATAATGCGCGCGAGCAGCCAGCCAAGACAATTGGGCGCAAACGAGATCGAAAATCGGATTAGCAACGCGATTCGGTGGCGATTTAAAAGTATTTACTTTGGTTTGCTATATTTTTTTGCGTGGCAATGCTTTTATTGTGCTTCTTTTGCCAATTTTTTCAGAGCAACTTTTTGATGGCTATGGCGGCAGGTAGCACGCGCGCGGTTGTTACGCAGCACTTGCATGACGTTAGCGCGCTACTAATTGAATTTTGATGTTAGAAAAAAGCTCAAGAAGCCCGTTCTATGAAGTGAGGAGACCAGACATCCGAAAAATATGGTGGGAGTTGGATTTTGAGTTCTATCTTTTTTGGTGAGGGCGGATGTTGCCCTACATGGAAGCGTGACGCCGATGAGGCGAATAGAAATCGCAAATAATATTTAAATAATTGAAAAAAATAGAAACAAATTTCAAGTGCACATGAATGTACATACATATCTACGTATGTATTTTCTTAACTAATATAGCTTTTTGATATCTGCTTAAAATTGAAAGTCGTGTGTGGCACGATGTTTTTTGAAGATATTTCTTTGTGTATGTACATTAAGAGTGGTCCAAGTTTTGTATGGGGGGAAATAATGAAATCGTGGAAAATTGGGCACCCTTTAGTTTTTTACTTTCGGTATTTGTAATATCTATACCAATTTTAAATTTTCTACTGTAACCAATACAGTGCTCAATGAGCTTGAAATGCGCTAGTGAATCCCTTTGAAGCTGACAAAAATATTGGTGATTTTTTATAAAAAGCTACTGTTGCCATGACAACTGAAACTTGTAATATTTTTTGAAAGGTTCTTAGGTTGCTTAACCAATTGTTTGGTTAATACATGTATGTTGCGCAATATTAATCATCCAATTTTGCTTTGAATAACTTTATTACTAAATAATAGAAAATGATTTTGAGTGATGGTAATGATTTTGAGTGATGTTGTGATGGATGTCTGTTTGTATACTGCAGCTGTCTAGTTCACAAAAGTGTCAAATATGATTTGAAAAATTAACAACTTTAAAATTAATACTTTTAGAGTAAAATATAAACATTTCATGAGCATCCCCTAGATTTATGCTTAGAAACGTAAAGTTTGGTGCCAGCACCGCTTGCGGCAAAAGAAAAAATTTTGGAAGGTGATCCTATTGCGGAATTTTTTTTTTGATCACCCTAATGTACATACATCTGTGTATGTATGTAGTGTGTGGTAGTAGAAAAAAAGTTAAGCCAAGCATGCTATTAAAAGTGATTGCTTTTGTATTCAAATTATTCATATTCAATTTAGCGCCCCCAATTTCGCATACCATTTAGTCTAATACAAAAAAAAATCACTTTTCAGAACTTTCAATTTTTGCAATCAGTAGCCTATTGTAACCGTCAAAAATCGCAAACTACATATTTCTTGTTTTGCATGCACTTATGCGTTATGCGCTGCCACAAATAAATTGGACAATGGGGGTCAATAAATTGGCCATTAAATATTAGCGCTGTCATGGCTGAGTTGATTTGGTGAAAAAGTAATGAAAAACACAAAAAAAATTTCGGCCATAACAAGCCAACTCATTGAAAGTTCGCTGAATATTATGAATATGGATTTTGGATTTTTTTAGGCCGCTTAATGGTCAATGGCCACAGGCGCAGCAACAGAATTTTTTTTTTGGAACATTTTTTTTGCAGATTTTTTTGAACAATTTTTTTTTGGAGTTTTTTTTTTTGGAATATTATTTCTATTATTCATATTTTCGATGGCAATGCCTGCTTGTTTCTATGTGTACATGTCTATTTGCAAGTGATTGGCCGAAGCCTTTTGTGGCTTTGTCACTATTTGTGATTACATATTTCTTGTTGCGAGAAAAATTGAATTTTTGGTCGCTTATTTTGGGGCGAGCCCAGTATTTCTGAACATTCCATGCCAAAAAAATGAGGGTAATACGCTTAACATACAAATTGGTTGCATAATTTTAAATTGGAGTGGCCGAAGGGTCATTAAAATTGCTGAGAAAATTGCGTTTTTTTTTTATTGTTTTTTGAAAATAAGAGGTTGGGCTTGCCGGCACTGTCTTATTTATAGCAGAACAATGGAATCGTAAATATTTTTTGTACTTTTGAATTTTTATGTATACAATTAAGTATGCAGGTTTATTTAAAATACAATCTGTCAAGTTATGAATCAGTAGCTATAAAGGAAGATCAAAGGTATATGTAAAGTGCGAAACACCATTAATTTTTGTCACAGTGGTATGTATGTATGTATACTAGAGTGGTTAAAAAAAAAAATTTTTTTATATCCATAAACACTACCTCAAATTATAGTTATTTGTGATAAAAGAAGAGAAACGTATTTTTTTATTTTGAAAAAAAAAAAGTTTTTTTAGAGGTCGCGCTGGTCGGTTTCTTATAAAAACGCTGATGTTCTCAATTTTTTTATTTTCGGGACAAGTTAAAATGCAGCTAAAAATTTTGTTTTTATATGTAATTACTTTGGTATTATTGGGAAACATTCCCTTAATTATATGCCTGTCTTGGACAGTTAGAATGGGCTTGGTGCCCGAAAATATGCTTTCGGAAAGAGATTACTAAAATTAAAACGTTGATACTGAACGATTTACGCATTGTTATGGGTTGGAACTTGTTACCGGGGGGTTTCTGGGATTCCTGATTAGGAATCTAAAGTCAGTTTTTCAAAATTCAAAATAGCGGATCCGAAATGGCGATCAGTTTTTTAAAAAATTACTGGATTTGTTCGAAACTCGGCACTTGGGAGTTTTGGGGGGTCGCTGATTATGAATCTGAAATCAATTTTTTAAAATTCAAAATGGCGGTTCAAATATGACTTTAAATTTAAAAAAAAATTACTTAAATTAAAACAAGTTCCAAGTTTCGAAAGAATCCAATCATTTTTTAAAAAAGTGATCACCATATTGGATCCGCCATTTTTAGTTTTGAAAAGTTGACTTCAGATTCGTAATCAGCGATCTCAAAAACAGCGTGGTGTCGAGTTTTAACTCGTTGTAATGCGTAAAATGTTCAGTATCAACGTTATTTTTCTAACTGTACGATACAGACATGAAATTTAGGGAATAATCTCCAATAATACTAGAATAATTACATGTAAAAACAAAATTTTTAGCTGCACTTTAACATGTCACGAAAATATAAAAATTGAGAGCATCTACTTTTTTATGAAAAAAAAACGACCAGCGCGACCTCTAAAAAAGTTTGTTTTCAAAACAAAAAAATACGTGTCTCTTTTTTATACCAAATAACAACATTTTGAGGTAGCGTTTGTGAATTTCCAAAAAGAGTGTTTTTTTGAACCACTCTAATGTATACCCATGGATGCTGGAGAAGTCTTACAAATAATATATAGCACACATCAAAACTTCCCCATAAAACTATCACCATTCAGTTGTCTCCCCGCACCTCGATTGTTTCTATTTAACTTTTGATAGCAACCAACCCCCACCAGCTATCTACTTGAAATCAAAGCGTTCGTCTCTCAAATCATTATAAAAAGAAATCAAAGTTGCACATTAACTTTTTTTATGGCCAATAACGAAACTTGCGCAGGTTTAGTGAGCAGAGTTTTATTACTTTTTCACACACTGAAACAATCAGAGATGGCCATTTATGCATTCATACTCCCATGCAGCACAGCGAATACTTGTATGCGCATCTGTAGACATGTATCGATTTTTGTATACAAATTGTGCCTATTTGGAAGCCATAACTCCGCATTGCACATCGCCGAGTGCATATAAATACAAACTTACATACGTATATGTGTACAAATGTACAGATATTGACATAAATGGCGGAAGTCAGCAATTTGCCACACTTATGCAACCGCATATGCATGTGTTTGCACATACTTACATATGTATGTATGTAGCTCCATAAGTATGCGATATTGGCGAAAATAGTACAATATGAAAAATTGTAATGTCTGTTCATTAAGTGATGCAGGCGTTAAAAACATGGGATTAGTCGTGTTATGTGAGTTATGATACATACTATGTTGTGCATAGTGTGAAGCTGCTGTACGACTTCGTGTCTACATACAAATGGCACTCAAAATACTTGGAGTTGGATTTCTTTTCTGAAATCAATAGAAATTATAATCTCTTATAGAGATATCGTTGTTGGCTTCAAAGATTTAGGTGTACACTTCGAACTGGATTGAAACTGAGTGGATCAGTAAAAGTCAAAGCAGACATTTTGCGTTGGGAATAAGCTACAGATTTAAGTGCTTCTTTGAGTTCATAAAGAAAGGTTTGTTGTCAAATTTTGGGAAACAAATGTCTATTTATTAATTAAACATTTATTTATTTTATTCTTTATTCTCTTATACTCTTTTATTCGAAAAGTCCGAAATAAAACACTAAGCGCCAGTTTTTCAGTGCCAGTTTAAGCTTATATCACGGGGGTGCAGATTAGCTCCCTGATAAGCAAACATTTTTCATTAAAAAGTGTCACCAGTTTTGAGATTTTAAAATTTAAAAAAATCGGGTCTTTTCAAGTATTTTCAGCATATAAATTAAAAAAAGAAAAAAAATGTACTAAATTTAGCCTTGTTTGTACATGCAATTAAAGAAAATACATGAAAAGACCCTATTTTTTTTTTAAATTCAACAAAATATTTATATTTCAAAAAACGGTGCACTTTTACTCATTTCTTGAGCATTGTTTTATCTCTCAAAAATAAAAATTAATAATTGAGTTATTTTTTTTTTGGCAGATCGAAAAACTCTAAACGCAACACCGCTTTTCTAATAAGTATTTATTGGTAGATATTTTTTGCTATACATTGGTCAACATATGCACTCGAAAATTATAACAAATTTATCAACCGTATTTTTTCTTAATACGAACATATATTAGTATATAAATTTGTTGTAGTTTTTAGTGCACATGCAAAAAATATTTACTACTAAAGACTTATTAGAGTTTTCCGATGTGCCAAAAAAAGAAATAAAATATGTACAAAAATTAATTTTTATTTCTGAGAGATAAAATAACGCTCAAGAAATGAGTTTTATTTTCGATAAATAGAAATAAATAAAACAATAATCATTATTTTTGATGAAAAAAAAACTCAGAAGATAATGGCCCTTCCTGATAAAAAAAAATAAAACTTACAAAATAATCTTTATTTCAGAGCGAAAAAATAACACTCGATATAACTCGATGTGTGATCATATTTTCTGAGCGATTAATAAAAATCAAAATGTAATTATTAATTATAACTTTTATGGGTACACCTCGCTCAAATTTTTTTAAATCGCAACAGATTTTTACAGGAGAGGAAAAAACATGCACATATATGTATATACTCGAAACTGTTCTACGATATTTGGAAGGTTTTGATTTTTTTCATTCAAAATTTGAAAATAATCATTATTTTTGGTCCCTGCTTCAAACATAAGTCTTGTCTTCTGACACCTATCATAAAATTAAGTTAGTATTTTTGTCTTTAGAGCCCCTCGTGAAATTAACCTAACATTTTTTCCTAAAATCCCGTTAACTCCTCCAGTTACACTGTGCGACAAAAAAAATCCAAACACACAAAAAAATCAATATACTCACGAAACTAAGAGTAAAATATAGTAAAACTGCGTTTTTTAAGGTTTTTCAAGGATGTGATTAATTCAAAATATTATCTAAAATATTCAGTGCAATGTAGAATAACAACATTGGTATAAAATAAAAGAGAAAATTCTCTAGAATGGAAGAAATTGTATATTTGGTGCACTAGGAATTTACCTTTAGTTAATTTTTTTATCCTAAACTGTTAAAGTTAGAAGGACGAAATTCGAGGATATGGTAGAGCGTGCACATATTAGTCCTTAACATATATTTCTTTAAAAAACAACTATTCGAAATTTTCAAAGATATTTAAGCATAAATACCTATTCGTCCTTATGCACCAAAAATTTTTTTTTTCAATTCTAGAGAATTCAATTTTTTTCTTTGATACCCATCTTGTTGCAATGTAGAATTCGCACAGAATTTTCTAAATAATTTTTTATTGAAATTTCAAAATCCTTTAAAAAGTCCTGACGTCAGCGAGCAAAACTAAAAACTTAGCTTTACTATATTTAGCTCCTTGTTTCGGGAGTATATTGATTTTTGCGTGTGTTAAATTTAGAGTGGCAGAGTCTTCTTCTTAAAAATGTATGTATCTCAAAAAAGTTAAACGTAGAAATTTACTGGGTCTCATCGGAGAAACAAAAATCCGATGATTAAAGATGAGGCATGCCATTAGGCTTAATCGAAATATTGGAATAGTATCATTATGAATTTAACATTGGAATTTTTCCACGTTGTATCCGTTCCCCGATTGGGCGCAAGTATGTACATTAGGATGGTCCTTAAAAAAATCTAATTAACGATTATTTTCAGTCTCACCCCTCAATCGGTAATACCACGTTCAAAGATATTACATAAAAAATTTGGTCTTGGTTGGAGACGGTTAAAGCGTGTCGCATAGGGGTTAAAATTCAGATTACCTTAACCGTCTCCAGTTGGGACCAAAATTTATCGACTATAGCGGTATCGACGTAGGGGTTGAGGTCTAGGAAATCTGATGTAAAAATTTTCTTCCAACATTTAATGACCACCCTAATGTACATAGACAGAGATCTTGTACGCCGTGAAATTCTTTAAAAGAGGCTACATTCAAAATAAGTACATTTTCACGAAACATCTCTGTAGAGCAGGTAAATCTTTTGGGAAGTTTTTTTTTTATATCACAATGTTAGCTAGCCATTGCTCGCCGGGCAGCACGATTGCTACTTAAAAAAAAAAAAACAAAAAATTTCTAACGCCATGCTATGCACGAATTTCTACAGAAAAAGTAGCTGTCCATACTCATTGAACTCACTATAAGAAGAAGAAGAAGATTGGGAGCAGAGTGTAATGTTGTGCTCATATTGCTTATTTTTATTTATATTCTACGTTTATTTGAGTATTTAGCAACTAAATAATTGCGGAGTCTCTCAAATGCAATACGCTGTCAAAGTTCAAGCGTATCCATTAGGAAACTATTCGTTTTTGAATAGCGTGTGCTAAACTTTTTTCTTTAAAATATTCATATTATTTTCCGTCTGATTAACTTCTTTCCTCAGTTAACTTTATATGTATGAGCAAATTTTGCATTTTTACTTCTTCTCGTCGCTTCGTTCATTTCACGCACATTATTCAGGTCATAACTGCTGATATGTAGCACTATCATACATGCATATGTACATACGCACACAAATATAAGTATGCTCCCGAAGCACTTGGAAAAACTATGACTTCCGAGCTAGGCACTCATTGAGAAAAAAAAACTGTGCACATCATTAGCAAAATAATGATTGGTTAATTAACAGCTCATAGGTAAAGTGTCACCTGTGTTGGTAAGTAGGCAGCTGCACTCTGTTTATCTTGCTTTTTTCGTGTACTTCGCCTACCTATTTTTTTTGCTTTTCCTAGGCCTACGTTTATGCACCTGACAAATGGCACACAACAAATTTTGTAATTAGCTGTAAATTTAAAGGCATTGTTGTCGCATTTTTTTTTTCGCAATACTAACTTCGCATTTTTATGTCAACCTGTAAGCTTAGGTGATGATCAGATCAACTAACAAACCATTTCGTTGACCAACTTAGCTACGGCTATATATGCATTTGTGAATCGCCAACAAAAAAAAAACAAAACAAAATAAATGTCTATACTTGGCAAACGGTTGCCGCCGAGTAAGTGTGTATTAGAGGGCTGCGTAAATGGTTTTGAAAGGGCAATCAAAATATTTGCTATACTTCACTTCACTTCTCTTCCTCAGAGCTTTCAAATACTGTCATCGACACATTTGATGAGACTACTGTAAATTGTGAATGAAAACATTTACTGACGAACGCAACTACTGCACAGCAATGCAACGAGTACAGTAAACGTCTATGTAGTTATGTATAATTGCAGTGTGTGTTTATGTTACCTAAACTAAGCAACAAATTACTTAATTATTCTTAATTTTGGATTCTTTAATAGAGAAAAGCTTATTTACATATAAAATAAAATTAAACCAGGGACGGAAAATAATCATTATTTTTTAAATTTGAACCAAAAAAATCAACAAGTTGTAATCGTCGTAAAACAATTTTAACTATACTCACGTTTTAGGGTTCGTACTGTAATTTACAATGATTTTTATTTTTCGAGTTTAACCAATAAAGATTAAAAATAATAATTAATATTTGAGTTTTATTTTTTTGCTCAAAGATTATAATTATTACGTGATTTTTATTTTTTCGATCAAAAATAATGATTATTTAACGATTTTTATTTTTCGCTCAAAGATAATAATTATTATTGAGTTTTATTTTTTCACTTAAGAATAATGATCATTCAAAAAACTCAGAAACTAAACTGTCATCATTTCCGACGTATCTTCCTCAGAGGTAGCCACACCCTAATAAAGGGAATAAGTCGCAAAATTTTTAGGTCAAAATTTCAGTCGCTTGCATCTGTATGGCCTTTTAAGCTTTATAAATAATCATTAATTTTAAGTTGAAAAATAAAACTCAATAATAATCATTATCTCTGAGCGAAAAAAAAATCAAAAAATGATCATTATGTGTGATCGAAAAAATAAAAATCAAATAATAACTATTTCCGTTGAGCGAAAAATAAAACTCAAATACTAATTATTATTTTTAAGCGATAAGGTTAAAAATCATAAAATAATGATTAAATGCTGATTTAAATTATTTTACTCATAATGATTACCGTCCCTGAATTAAACGAGATAAAAAATTTGGTGTAAATTATATTGCGTTTTTAATAAAGTTGCCACCTATTTAACAAATAAAAATATTTATGTAGATAAGTTGAAAAAATGCAATTGGGGTACTCACACCTGCCTGGTTATCAAGTTATCTGGTGTATTTTGTTGTTGTTACCATGCGTTAAAAATTAAAAAGAAAACATGTTAAGGGCCGTTTCTCGATTGCCTGTTAAACTTATCTTCCCGGTAAACATCGTTATCTCCGTTATCGACTGCCTGTTTAATGCATGTGACCGATAAAGAAGTCGATGTGTTTAAAGGAGAGTTAAATTTGACAGGCGGTCGAGAAAACGGCCCTAAATATAATTAAATTCAAACCTATATTTTAGTAGAGTTACCACCAATCTGAGTTAAGTAGATAATTAAAAAAAATTTACAGTATTGCTATCACATGAAAAGTTAGTTCAGAATGATTTAAGCAAAACACATTTATTTAGATAAAGTTAAAATATCTTACAAATCTAAATCCTGGATGATCCTACAAGTAACCCACAAAAGGGTATGAAAAACCGGAAAAACCCGAAAAATCGGAAAAATTCCAAAAATTGCAAAAATTGTCAATGGATCCGAAAAATCTCTCAAAATTTCTAAAAGTGTCATTAAATCTCAAAAGTCCGAAAAACCGGAAATGTTCCAATACATTATTGAAGTCTTCAAAAAATCATCAGAATCCAATTACTATGAATATATTCGGGAAAAATACTGAGAACCCCGGAAAATCTTTCAAAATCCTAAATAATGGCAAAAATCTACTATGCTCGTTAATTTTCCTAATAACAAAAAATTTTGTAAAATAATTTAATCATTTGCTTTATTTTTAAGGAATTTTGACATTCTATATTTCACAGCCTGTTGTCACACTCTTTCCTCACGAAATAATGGAGCGCGCATATATTTCTGTTGCAAACATGGGTTACCTTGTGCCCTTTTTTCACAAAAAAAATTTAGAAAACTGCAGCAGAAAACGTAGCGAATTTCTTAGAACTCCGTACTGTCTTGAGGAATTTTGAAACTAAAAAATTTCTTCGCCATTTCTTGAGCGTTTTTTATATGGAGTTTTTGATTTTCTTGAGAGCTGGATACTAAGCTTTTAGTGTAAATCACTATTTGCAGTGAGCGAACAAATACTGTCATTGCTGTTACGATAGCTAGCAGCGACACTATAGTATTTGTTTTGATGGCGAGCAAGCATTGAGTTTCACTTCATTTATTGTCAAGTGCATTTGCTTCATTACTGCATTTACTATACTGTGCAATATTGCACAGTTAAAGTAAAACCTTTTGCACAGCCCTCTAGTGTGTATGTATGTATATATGTATGTCATTAGGTAATCGCATCTTCATTTTTAGTTGCGTTATGCGGGGAGGAAATGATGACAGCTTGTCGACTTGTAACTTTACAGCATTCAAAAAAAAAAAGAATAAATATAAAGCAACACTAAAAAAATATTAAAATTAAATAAATGAAGACGGCATACACTTTTGTGACATATGTAAATATATTTACACGTTTGCTTGCCTTAAGAGCGTGTCAGACGTGGCAATATATTTCGTACGCAATATGCTGTCAAATTGAGAAATTCCAGAAAGAAGTTGCATGAGCAGTCACACCTTGCATGAAAAGTGTCTTTCGAAAGAAGTTTTTTGTTTC
>JAPVRG010293342.1:2873-12941 GCA_029783565.1 Rhagoletis cerasi
GAAGCAACTCTTACGAAGTTGTTAGAAGTTAAGCGTGAAATTCCTTATTTTGAAATATATTTCACTCTATTCCCTAAATACAAATTTCATTAAATTATCTTCTTACAAATCCTGTCAATCTAGTCACTCAAGTGTTTAATTTATACAAGCGGACTAATAACTTTAGATATTTAGCCATCCTGTGTGACATAGTATCCGTGGGCGCCCTTGCATTTGTTATCCACCCTTTGGTGCAAAGATAGTTGACCAAGTGGTGCAATGAGAGCCACGTCATCGAAGCCATTGTCTGAACATCTTAACTAGGTGGTCAAACAGTAGATATCATCACGGAAAAATTTTGACTGAGCTTATTTAGCTCCCCGAACTGTTAGGCAGTTCCACCTCTAATCAATCCCCCAAGGGAAAAGTGGAAGCGGAACGATGAAGTTCGATGGTAGCTGTTGGCTTTCATTTCAGTGTATAACAGACTGAGCTCATGACAATTGGCAAGGCCGCAGCACTGCTAAAGTGTGATGCCGTGAAACTAGGCGGCTTAGGCATTCCGCCTTTGTACAATACAATGTGGCATGTAGGCTATTACGCTACAGAGATGAATTTTAAAGTCGTCGAATTGGCGCGTCTCGAAACAAAGCTTCCCTTTAGGCGCATAAGTGGTGAAATAGCTATACCCTGACAATCTGTTAACCTCCTGATCGCCGAAAAATTTTAGAGACTAGCGTATAATAAATGGTTTGTCGGGCTCACCTATATAATAATGAAGTAGGTTAGGTTAGGTTAGGTTGGGTTAGGTTAAACGGGCGGCTCTGCGAAGAGTTCACTCGGAGGCCGAGAAGGCCCATTGCGATGCCCATGGGGGGTTACGCCAAGCCTATCCCTACAAGTCTTCGAACCATTTTGATATTCTGGCGAATTCTAGCAGTCCTTCTAGAGGAGCTTTTCCTAAGGTATCCAGGTTCGCGAAAAATGGTCTCCAAGAAACTTGAGGCGCTTTCCTCGAACACTCGCAAAGGAAGTGCTGGACGGATTCTAACTCCTCTTTATCCCTGCAGCTTCCACAGAAATCGTTATGCGGGGCTCCGAACCTGGCGGCCATGGGGCCAATGGTCCAATGTCCCGTTAGTATTCCTGTGAGAAGCCAAACGTTTTGCCTTGAGAGCCTTAAATTGCAGGGGAGGTTTCAAGATCTGGATCGCTTCCCCGAGCCCCATCTCAGATCCCTTTCTAGCACATTCGTTCGCTTCCTAATTTCCCAGGACACCACAAGGCCCCGGGACCCGGTAAAGATTGATTATGTGTTGCTGTAGAGCTTTTAGGGATTTTTGGCATTCTTTAACGCATATCGAGTTAGTCGTTGCCGACCCTAAGGCTTTGATAGCCGCCTGATTGTCTACAACGAAGGCAAGTTTAAATTGAGCTAGGTCGATCATGCTCACCAACCTTGCCACCATGTGGATTGCGTATATCTCAGCCTGAAGAATACTGCAGTGATATGGAAGTCTATAGGACTCTCTCAGAGATAACTCCTGAGAGAAGACGCCAGATATCAGAACAGGATATATCCATTTTGGAGCCGTCCGTGAAGATTAGTATTAAGTCGCTGAGAGCAATACCAAATTCCCAGTCACTTCTGTCAGGAAAATGGATCTCGAAATTTCGATTGAAGTCAATTTCCGTGACCTGATAGTCACAGTTGCTGTACTCCACCCCCACTCTCTCGAGGATTGGGGCGTATCCCTTGCAAATTGTTCGTAACCTGTTACACGCACTGAGTCGTAGAGCGCTTTTAGCTGCGATAATAATGAAGTAACTTTTAACTACAAGTACACAAGATTAGCATTATGACCTCTGTGACTACTGCACCATTTTTACCAATTTCCAAGCCCTTAGAAGACCTCATTTACGCGGAAATTAGGCCTGTTTAAAAATGTGTACAACGCTCTAACTGCAAATTTACCCAGTCTGAGCAAGTGCTGGAACGTCCAGTTCACTAGCCAAAGTTGAAAAGGGAATACAAAGTGCCAGGTACAGATGGAGTTTTACCGGCCATACAACAAAGAGCAGTTCGCACAGTAATGAGATGGTTTAGGGGAGTATATTTACAATAGCTGCATCAGGTTGAATTATGCTCTTGCCGAACGCGGGCAAGGGCGGTCACGAGTACTCCAAGTCATTTAGACCAATTAGCCATAAATACTGTATGATCAAAATCTTTGAGAGTCTAATAGACACGTATATTAAGGCGCATTCCTAACTCATAAGGCGTATTAAAAGAGCACGAGTAAATAGGAAGTTCCAGGTTAGCGTGTTCCTGGGCATAGCAGAAGCGTTCGGCAGTGGCCGAAATCATGCAATAGGTGCACGCCTCAAGACCAAGGGCGGATTATATAGGATCTAGAATAGGACAGCCACTGCATCATTATCTTAACCTAACCTTGGTGGATTGGCCGCCGCCATTTTAGAGTTATTAGAGGTGCTCACCAAAGACCCGCGAGAATAGGATCGGCACACACCACCTATTTGTCGGTTTCAAAGCCGCTTTCGACAGCACGAAAAGAAGTTGTCTTTTTGCCGCGAGGTCTGAGTTTGGTAACCCCGCGAAACTAATACGGCTGTGTAAAATGACGTTGAGCAATACCACCAGCTCCGTCAGAATTGGGAAGGACCTCTCCGAGCCGTTTGATACCAAGCGAGGTTTCAGACAAGGTGACTCCCTTTCGTGTGATTTCTTTAATCTGATGCTGGAGAAGAGCTGCAGATCTGAACCGCTCAGGCACAATACTTTACAAGATCGTGCAATTGCTGGCGTATGCCGACGACATCGACATTATCGGTAAAAACAAGAGCTACGTCTGTTCTGCCTTCTCGGGATTAGATAGAAGAGCAAAGCGAATGGGTCTGGTGATGAACGAGGACAAAACGAAGTATCTCTTGTCATCACACAAACAGTCAGAGCATATGCGTTTTGGCACCCACGTCACTGTTGACAGTTACAAGTTTGAAAAAGTAGACAACTTCGTTTATCTGGGAACCAGCATTAACACCAATAATAGTGTCAGCCTTGAAATCCAACGGAGAATCACTCTTGCCAACAAGTGCTACGTTGGACTGAGTAGGCAATTGAGAAGTAAAGTCCTCTCTCGTCGTACAAAAATCACACTCTATAAGTCACTAATCTTGCCTGGTGTATGGCGCGTAGGCTTGGACAATGAAAACATCTGATGAAGCGGCTCTTGGAGTTTTCGAGAGAAAGATTCTGCGAAAGATTTACGGGCCTTTGCGCGTTGGCAATGGCAAGTACCGCAGGCGATTTAACGATGAGCTGTATGAGCTTCACAACGATATAGACATAGTGCAGCGAATTAAAGTACAGCGGCTCCGCTGGCTAGGTCATGTCGTTCGAATGGACAGAAACTTTCCTGCTCTGAAAGTATTCAACGCGGGTTGCGATGCTGGTAATAGAGGAAGAGGAAGGCCTCCTCTGCGGTGGAAAGACCAGGTGGAGAAGGACTTGGCTTCACTTGGCATTTCCAATTGGCGTCAGCTGGCACAGAAGAAAAATGAATGGCGTGCTGTTTTGGACTCGGATAAAATCGCTTATGCGGTTACAGCGCCAATAAAGAAGAGGAAGAACAACAAGAAGAAGAAGAAGAAGAAGAAGAAGAAGAAGAGGTGCTCACCACCACAGGGTCGTAGGTTCGATCCCTGGTCCGAAAAAACAACGAAGAAAAAAGGTTTTTCTATCAACGGTCTCCCCAAGGCAGACAATTGCGGACCTCCTTTCTGCAATGAAAAAGCCTCTTATAAAAACTATCCTCGAAGGTCCTTGTTGGCCCTTGCCTTTGTGTGAAGACATCAATACCACGAAAGTCGAAGCAAAAACACGGCCAAGCACTTAGCAAAAGCGCCAGTTGTTTTCTTTTTTCCTTGAGACTTATCCAGCCGACTAGCTCTACTATGACATACGAGTGATTAAATGAAGTCCATCCTGGTATAAATTCCATGCCACATCCTTTAGTTTGTAGTGCCTAAAGTTATGCTCGCGATAAATATACTCGTGTTTGAGGCCCGTAATTAGATGCTTTTCAGCGAGCTGCAGTTGGATTCTGAAAATCGCTATCGCTAATTTTGATCGCCAAAAATTTCTAAAAGAATAGCAGGCACGCCTAACACTATGCTTCAACTAGTTATATATCCCTGATGCTGCGAGATTTGTCTGATTACTACTTTGTATACTTTTAGGCTACGCTCCTTTTCACTTAGAGAATCTTGGCGACGAAAATTTTGCGTAGCGGTTACCAGAATTTCATTGCTTTTGGGCACCCTCAGAATGGGACACAGTGAAGACTCTGTTTATTTGGTTGAAAAAAAAAATCGCAATAGCATTGGCAAAGTGTCCAAGCTAGTGAGCATCTCTTCTTGAAACCTACGAGTGATAATATTTGATGCGGTGTGGGGTCCCACTAATATTTACTCATATGAGGTGTCAGAACTTATCGAATGCAAAATCAGTAAAGTCTGCCAAATCGCAGGTTTCTATTTCCTTTCCATTTTGCTTGCTTTTATAGTAGAAAATAAAACCTAAGATATCTATAAATTTTCTTAAAATTTTTTTTCTACACAAAGATTTGAGAGTAACAACCGACACAAGTGCCCCAACAATACCACCAGCTTTGACTCGACATCAGCAACAGCAGCAAAAGCACCACAGACAACCCACATCCTTGACACTGGTTGACGACAGAGACGAATACGCTGAACAAGTCGTCAACAATCATGGCGATGTGGAGGCGACAGGAAGTCATAACACCAGCAACAATGGCACGTCAATAATGTACAAGGATCAGCCAAAGAGATACTTGGAACGAAGTGGCTACACAATGCACGCAGTGGAAACACGACATGGCATCATAGGTACATACATAAATACGAGCGTCCTCTGGGACTACACAATCTTTACTATTTATTATGCGCTTAGCGAACATTGCTGCCAGCAGCCATCACTGTTACTTTTTCCCTATTTTTGTATATTTCACGCGCACAGAATACGAGGGTTCACCACGGCGCATTGGCGGACAGACAATTGGCGTTGCGCCCGCTGCTGATAACGATGAGCAGGCCGATGAGGTGGTAGCAGTGGCAGATGCAGCAGAGATAGTGGATGTAGATGTTGAACTGTCAATGCAGCCAAATTCGGTGCACGTACAGCAAAAACACTTGACAAATACAGCTACAACGGCAACAAGCTCCAACAATGGCGCTAGTGGCAACAGTCAACATACAACTATAACAGCAACAGCAACAACCACGCACAATTCACCACAGCAGCAATATCCGGCGCGTCCCGGCTTTCCGCAGGTAAATGAACGCTTCATGACCTCTTTTCGAATTTTGAATTTTGAATTATCCTACCATTGACCATTTTCCCTTTTCCAGCGCATTATTTCACCGCCACGTGAGAGCACTCCACCAATTATGCTGTTAAGTCATAATAATTCTAGACACCAACAACAACCGCCGCTGGATTATCAGCACCAGCAGCAACCACAAACGCTACCACAGCGGCAATCATCGCCGCCTACTACAGCTGGCACTTTGGACAATAACGCCGAGGATACGAGCAACGATGTCTCTGAGATTGGCACAATTTCCGATTTGACCACACCGGAAGCTATTTCTGCTACAGGTGTGCCAACAACGCTCACATGCACCACCGATTCGCCGGCGCTTAATGTGGCGAATTCCACAACTATGCCGCCATCGAGTACGAGCGCGATGGCGGTGTGCAAGCCTGTGACAACAATTAGCAGCAGCGCCTTTAACATACCAACAAAGTCTTCGACATTCGACTACCTCTATGAATTCTCCGAGACGCGCAAAGTGCTCGAGGAGTTCTTCAAGTGTCCCTCGTTAGACGATCGGCCGATTGAGAACGGAAGTGATGTTGATAGCATCGTAAGTATAAAATTTTTTTTTGCTTCTCGTGATACATTTAGTACTATATATTTACGTATATAAATGTTTCTCAGCTGAATTGATGCACCTTATATATTTTAGTATATACAAAATATACTATATACAGGCTATCACAGAAGGCGACGTCAAGCCGGAAACGGGTGATAATAGTTATCAGAAAAATATAAAAAAATCGATGTCTTGTATTTTCAAAATTATAGGCGTTCAAAAAAAAACGAAAAAATCTACACCCTGTGATGGTTTTTTAATTCCCGTTACTACAAATTTCTACTTTTTCTCAATTTTATTTTAATTATGTAATTCTGAGTAATGCTTCTGTAAATTGTCGTCTAAAGTTTGTAGCCAACTGCTCTAGCTCGGAAGAAAATGACACTTTTTACCCAAAAAAAATTTGAAATTTAATGCTTCACCCAATTTTAACTGAATGAACTGAAAAAAAATGTACCACAGTAGTTTGCCAAGTAACTTTGAAAGTTGGCGCATTTAATAAGGATTCCAAAATGGTATGCCACTTGCTAGATTGTTTCTTTTTTATGGAGAATTTTGATTATTGTAAAGAAACTCAGTTTTGAAAATATGTTTCTTACTTACATAAAACGATTGTTGTGTACCCAAGACTTTCCTTGAAGCCGTAACTTTACTTAATTCTAGTTTGAGTGAGACGGATGGAGTCATTTAACGAAGTGTGAGCGATATCCAGTGCCCATGTTCTTGCGGCTTCATTGGCGACTAAAGAGTACTTTTTTGTAAGCCCAATCAGTTGTTTGATACTAGTCAAAAATGATTGAAAATTCCACTTTTTTTAGATGTTGGTCGCTAGTAACAGTAATAATTTTTATTTAAATCTGCACAAGTTATATATTTCAATATATCAATACCTTTCGAACAGTAGCTTGCTTAAAAAAAATTGGAAAATCAAAATGGCCAAAATTTCAAAAAAAAAAATGCTGATAAATTACATTTTATAGTTATATGTCTGCAAATTTTATAAAAATAGTTTAGATTTGTGATATCAACTGTTAGATATTAGGCAACATAGAGTTTACTGGTAGCAAACTTTAAGCAACTTTGTTTTATAAGAGGGATAGGGACATTTAAAGTCCTGAAGCAGTCAAATAGGCAGCTTTAGGCAGCTGACATTATTTCTACCTAGTTGTAAAGAGTTTGTATAATACTGAAATATGGTGCTCCGTTTGGAGAAGTGTGGAGCTTTTTTGTAGGCCTCTTAACCCTTTGCTGTCCCCAAAATATTCTTTTGTTTAACTTTTTTGAGTTTCATAAAGAATATGGTAACCGGAGGCGTTATCTTTTATATTTTGTTTAAGGCTCACATATATGTGGAATATAAAAATCCTAAAAGTTTGTCAAAATTATTCACATAGCCTAAGAACGTATGAATCAAGGTTAGGTTAGTTAAGGTGGCTGCTCCGTGCAACCGGAGCTCACTTAGACAAATTGAGATTGTCCTTTCTGATATCACAATTCTGAACGGCACCCTATAATTTATCGATAAAACACCCCGAGCCGATTACGTAATTATGCCCCATAGTTCCTCGGTACTATTTAGGATGTCAGAGCCAAAGTATTTCAACCTTAGCCTCGCAAACGCTGGGCACCTAAGAAGGTAGTGTTGAGGTGCTTCCACCTCGTCATCTTCCAGGCAACTGCGACATGCGGCGTCCGGTAGTATGTTCAACCTTACTGCGTGAATACCGATTGGACAGTGACCCGTTAAAACCCCCAGCAGAAGTGAGAGCTGTGGCTTTGTGAGTGTGAGGAGTGCCTTCGACCGCCCTCAGTCCACTCTTGGCCAGAAAGACCTTGCGATCGCGCGTGTCGTGGTTTTAGCCCAGCGCTCGCCGAGCTGACATGAGGCCCATCTATCCGATCTCTTTCCGACGATAGCGTTTCACGAGTACCTCGCCTGGCCAATTCGTCAGCCACACAGTTCCCCTCAATGTCGCTGTGACCCTGGACCCAAATAAGTCTAATACAAAATTATTCCAACGCGACCGAAAGAGAGAGCAGACATTCCTTAACCAAGTTGGAGCGCACCTCCAACGAATTCAAGGCCGTGATAGCCACTTGGCTATCAGAATATATACTAACTTCTCTGACTGTTATAGCACTCCGGAGTAGTGAATCCACCGCCTTTTTGATAGCGGCTACTTCCGCCTGGAATACACTGCAGAAGTCCGGGAGCCTGAGCTTAGTGGTGATGATAAGCTCTCGACAGAAGACCCTACACGAACCCTGCCATCCAGCTTCGATCTGTCCGTGAAGAAGGTCACCGCACGACACCCCCCCCCCCCTTCAGAAGTTCAACCCGACCCACTCCTCCCTTGAGGGAACCATATCGGTGGCACAGTAATCTGTTCTATCAGGTATGAAATCGAAGCCCCCTAGAACTCCAGAGTGTCCAATCCTTAAGTCGGTCAACCAATCGGTTTCCCTGAGTCTAATAGCTGTTCGCGCCGCAGCAATTCTACCTGCAACGTCATCAGACACAACGTTCAATGTATGAATCAAACTTTCATTAAAATTATTCAGAAATATCCAGTACTAACAATAGTACAAATTCTCCGATATTTCCTGAAAAGCATATAGCAGACAAATAAGTTGGATTTACTTTTTCAGAACTCCCATGCAATTAGCTAATTAAGAAGAATATGAAAAAATTTTATTTAAGTTTCATTGTTTTTGAATTTTTTCCGCTCCTGTACCATAGTGCATCGGTGTGGTAGACCTCACATTTATTATCGATAACTACCATTCACAGTGTAATGCATACTCTTCGACGATGACTGCTTTAGCGCACCACTTCTACTTAAATTTTTTTATTGCTGTATTAATCCCAACTTGATTGTTTGGTAAACTCGCATACACTCTTGCGCGCAATATATTTAGTTTGGTCATAAATACAACGTTCTCTTTATATTAAGTACGTATTTTGGTTAGATGAATGTTTACATATATGACTACATCAATCATGGGATAGCGCTATTTCAATTATAGTGTTCTCTGCAAGGAGGAAACAACTAAATTCCACGCTTTTTTCATTTCCAGGATATTCAATACGAATTTCATAGTAATTTGGATCGCGGCGACGATGATGAGTTAGACTCACACTCAAATTTAAATCTAGACGCTGAAGACGAAGAGGAAGAAGAAGAAGAGGATGAAGACGAGGATGATGATGGGCTAATGGGTGTCGATATGGATGACATACATCCACAGCAACATAACCATCATCGCCACTTAGAGCAACAACACAACAGCCAAATGCGGCAGCTGCAAACAACATTGCAACAACGCAACAGTCAGCGAGAAACGCAGTCACATTTGCAAACATCACCAACACCAACGGCGACATATCGTCTTCAGCCGCAACAACAACAACAACAGGAAAAACAACATGCACAATATCCGCAACAGCAGCCATTACAGCAATTACAAAACCAACAAGAGCAACAACAGAGAACAGCAACAACAACAACAAGTAATCATCGCGCACGTCCTCATCAGCGTCAACAGCAACAAAATAGCAACACCAACACCGTTGCCAGCAGTAATAACAGCACCAGCAATAGCAATACTTACAACAATTCGGTTCACGCACATCGGCGACGCTTTACCGCCAGTCCATTGATGCGTGACTTTGATTACTTCCTGGACTCGGCTAGTCGCAGTAGCGGCGAGCAGTTGGATCAACAAGATGGTGTCAATCACAATCACAATCAGTTAGACACACCCAGCACTTACCGTTATTCGCCCGAAACAACGGACTACGATTCGAACTGTGGAGATTTGGATAGTAAGTATTCTATTTTTTTTTTATTTTCCTTATTTTTTGAAGGAGTATCTACAACAATATCGAGCCTTAACCGTCAAAAGTGCGTTAGCAACAAAAATATAGTTAAATTTTTCAGTGCACAAGATTTTTTATTAACAAAAAATTTAAACAGAGTACAATTGAATCGGTTAATTTCCAAAAGGAATAAGTCAGCATTTTTCCGATATGGAAAATTTGACGCAGCTCAACAAAACTCCTTTAAACGAACCGAACTGCATTAAAATTGTCATATAAAAAAAAAA
>JAPVRG010293364.1:0-10103 GCA_029783565.1 Rhagoletis cerasi
TTGCAGGTTCAGAATAGAGGTGCATTCGAGCCTCAATGAATGTGTCAGTCCTACCTTTTATAAACGAGCATCACGTTAAAAAATTCAAAAGTAATATTTTAATTTTTATAATGCAAGAAATATTTCCGATACCTTATGTTCAAATTTGGTCAAAGAAGCTTTAAAAAATATATATTATTCACAAAAAAGTTTAAATTTCACTACTTACTACAAGATATTTTTTAGGAACAAATAACTCAAAAATTATAATCCTGTGGTGGATGTTGTTGGGAATTTTAGAGTCAAGGGAACATCCTCTATCCCCCCATATACATTTCTTCCCCTAACAGAGGTATTCTGTGTTGGTGACAAAATTGTTTTTTACCAGTAAATAAAGTTCTTGTTAGTTTTTGAACCCTTTTCGCATTCTGCGCGCTCTTGTAAATGGTAAATTTTGTTACCACCTCAAAAGCAGGTAACAAAATATTGCCCCATGGATATGCTACATCAGGATTTCCACAAAACTTCATAGTTGAATAGCTGAATGAATTAAAATGTTACCAAGGTACCTAGAATCGCGGTTACAAGATATGGTGACAATTTTTGGTAACAAAATTTCCCGGATACAAAATGTTCGGTAACGTACAGAATAGACCTGTAAATCGACAGGAAAAAACAACCAATTGAGTTAAGAGTGAGGCTGCGATGCGATAGCGATTTTAAAAATATTTGAGGAATATCAGTTTACATTTAATATATGTATAAAGTTATTTTTTTTTTTTAATTTACAGCTGTGAATATAATAAAGCTCAATTATAATTAACAAATAATTGTTCTTTTAATAAAACGAAAAAAACTTATTAAGACTTTTTTATTTTTTACGTTGTTTTAGTAAAATTATTCTTAGAATACATACTTTTTAAAAATAGTATTCAAAAAGAAGTAAAAATGGTTTAAAATTGTTTCCCTTTTTTACTACATTTATATGCGTTGCAGAAATGGGGCTACCAAAAAAGTGAGGTTAAGTAAGTGACATCACCTTGTTTATTCCACTATGTTTTATACATGCATATGCAACTTTTTCTATCAGAAATAAAATTTTGTTTTCTTTGGTTTCTTTGTTTTCACTTTTTTAATTTTTTGACGCAAAATAACAACGTTGGAAATCGTTTTGATTTATTTCGACAAATGTGAGCTGTATTTCATAGAATACCATCCAAATACTATGAAACTTGAGATTGTATTGTTATTAGATAAATACCATGTTGCTCACATAGTATCCCTGCAGTGAAACACCAAACTAGTCAGAAAAAATACTAGTTTACAACTAGAATTTCCTGACTGAAATCGAACTAGTACGAAAAATACCAGATTTGTACCATTTATTCATGCCTTATTTTATTTGACTTCAACATTTTAAAACCATAAAGTACACAAAAAATATTTTTTTAAGTATATTGTAAACCATTGCAACGAGCACATATTCAATTGCATGCTAAGAATGCAATTTAATATACATATGTAGATATATAAAATAAAGTGATTGAAAATAGATCCCGTTTCTTTAGTTAATTTGTATCTTATATAGTACAATATATAATTCTACTTGAAGAGTAATTAAAAAAAATTTCAATACTTTTAGTATTTCAATTAGATATTATTATATGCGTATCAAAGGTCTCTTTAAAACAATTTCAAATTCCATTTATAAGCATTTTTTTAAAGGGGTTTCTTATCTTCAACCGACTTTCGCTGTTTCGAAAAGATTTCTGAAACTTCAAAATACCCCCGTAGTTATGGTATGTAAACATCCTTTTAACATAAAACCAGATATTTCAATAACTTTTTACGATATTAAGCCATATGGCATAAATAATAAAATCAAGTTAAATTCGCAGTAAATTCTTTATTTAATGCCAATGCCTATAATTTGTATGTGAATATGGTATATTAATGAAAAATTCAATATGTACGCTATTCTTAGATCTAAATTTTAGGTGCAAAACACGAACTGTTATGCGAGATTTGATCTCTTTGTTAATATCTTCTTGTACACATGAAGCCATGTGCACAATTAAAATTAACTATTAATAAATCAACGAAAACATCCAATGCAGTGATCTATTCTCAAATCCTTGGGTAAGCCCTGGCGATATTTGTGCAAATTATTTTTATTTTTGGAAGTTTTGGTCCATAATTGGGCTAGTATTTTTTCTCTATTTTGAACTAGTATGAGACTGGTATATTTAGCCCATAATTGGACTAGTAGTTTTTTGTCTTTTTTGAACTAGTATGAGACTGGTATATTTCTGATCGAAATCTGACAATTGCCATCTCGTAGGACATCCCCATGTTAAAAATACCAGTTGCTTGTATGGAAAAAAGACAGTTGGCTGACTAGTTGGGCTTGCGGTTCATACTAGTTGAGAGGTAGTTTATAACTAGTACATTTGACTACAGGGTATGTATTGATATGTTCTACATGCGCAGAGGTGTTTAAGGGTACGTGTGTGTTACAAAAATTCTAGGCGCCAATGTAAGCGTGAAGCAAAGCTCAGGAAACGTGCAACTTTTAAATTAAAATTATGCAACTAAGTCTTTTGAAGAATCTTTTGAACATTATGGGAAAACTACGTATTTGTTTTGATTTATTGTAAGTTCTAAAAACTTTTATTACTTTGAGAATTTTATCTAAAATGTTCAATTAAATGTTTATATACTTACAGTTAAAGACAAAAGTATAGACACAGAGAATTTGTGACTATATAAGCATAGTTTTTAATTTAAATTTTAAATTGTTTTGCGCTAATTTTTTGTAAAAATTTACTTCATACTGTAACAAAAATATAGAATTAAAATTTCTAAACTTTACGCAAAATTCAGAAAAATTCAATAAATTTTCGCGAAATTTTTCAACTCTCTAATCTGATTTTTTAGAAAAAAATTTGCCGTGTTGTAGCCTATTAAACTTTAATAGGACAGAGTTCAACTTTCAAGTGCCTACGAAATTTGGTTGATTTTTTATAATTTTTTTGCCGACTGTGTTGTGCAGTTTTTTTCCATATAAAAAAAATTTCGAACCTATATACTTTGTATGGAAGAAAATCCGTGACACAGATAATCACAAATAAATACACAAAATTAGCAATGGAAAATTCGATTAATATTCACCACAACAAATTGCTACAAATTCAAAACGTTTGAACGATTTTTTTTATTTTTAAATTCCACATTAAAAGTATAAACAGAACCAATTCGCTGAGAGAATTTCGTCGGACGGAGCGATGCCGAAACGAAATTGCGGATTGACAAAAAAATATATAAAAATACTAAAGCAAAAAGAGGAATCCTCAAATAGTCATCTTTGTCTATGGATAATAGCCCGAAAATTCCTTTGGGTCCCTTAAACAAAAAGAAACAAGAAAATCGGACATATTTCGACAGTTGCTGGCACTCCATCCTTTCTCTCTATTCATTACATCCACCCCTCCATTTGCACTCAGAAAGAATTTTAGAATTTTCCAAACTTTAAGGGAATACAGGGAAATGATCCCCTCACAAATTTAACTCCCCTGAAACTTTAAGTCACTACCCCTTAACACACTAACCCTCTTGCTTGAAACCCTTACCCTACATACATATGTTTCCGCTACTTCCACTACCGTAAATTTATTCAAATTAAATTTATTTCCATGTCGCAAACTAAATTTCGATTTCAAACCGAAAGAAAAACTTTTTTAAAAGGTTGTATATTACACTTGAAGTACTCGAAAGCTTTTATGGAATTTCCACTCACTTTTTGTGCAATTTTCATTGCATTTTCACACCAAAAACAAAGACAAAAAGAGCATAGGAACAAGTGAAAAGAAAAAGCGAAAATTGCAAGCCACAAACAAAACATGAAAATTCTTTTGGACCTTTGCAATGCTAACCAAAGTTTTCCGGCTGTTTTTCACTCTAGTGGATTTGTAGAATTTCATTATTTTCGCTAAATTTTTTCGCACAGCAGACAAAAACCGATAAACAGACAGAAAAGCAGACAAACGTCGAGAGGAAATAAATCCAAAAATAATAAAAAAGAAACAAAACACAGTTGCAGCAAAAGAAGACAACTTAAATGAAATAAAATTAAAGGGTAACAAACAGCGTAAAAAAGTTAGAAACAACTGAGGTAAAGAACTTAAATGTGTGAGAAAAAATGCGACAAGAATAAAGACAATGCGAATTGCTGCTGGAGGCTAAAACAAAGCAAAAAAAAAATTGTTAACTACCCCCACACCAAAGCACAGGAAACGCATCTTTAAATCCAGCTCACTTTTTTTGTGCTCTTTCCTTGAATGCTTTTGCGGCGCGCGCCCGCAAAAAAGTTAACAACAAAATTGCGCAGAAAGGTGAAAAAGTGGCAGTGACATTAAGGACATGCCGGCTAGAACTAGAAGAAAAAGTAGAAGACGACAATGCATGCTGATGGAGAGCACAAGCTGAGGTCCTGACTGGTTGAGTGACTGAATGCTGGAACGCTTCAGTGCCGTTGTCTGCTGTCGAAAGTGAGAAGAACGGAACCGGAAGCCGGCAGCAGCCACAGTAACAGCAACAGAATGTCGCGGCAACTTTACAATGCAACCGTGGCTCCAACAAAAAGTTTGGCGTGAGCGAAAAAAAACCCCACGGTACACAAATAATGCAACAACAATACAGGCACAATAATTGAGGCGTGTGATGGCGGCAATAAAAATACGAAAGGGAGAACGAGCGTGGTAGAGAATGGTAGAGAAGCGGTAAAGAAGGTGGCAGAACGCCAAAGTCAGTGCAACTGCGGCGAAAAGTTATACCAGCGTGCACAATAAACGTACGGTAACAGGAAAAAAGAAGAACAGCTTCAACAAAAGCGGCAGCTGCAATCTGCGGGGCGCAGTTCAAGTGACAAACGGTTAAAAGATTTTCAAGTGTGCAAGAACAACAATAATAACAATGGCCAAAACAGCAAAGGCATGAATGGCGAATGGTGTGACGTTGAATGTTTGCGCAGTTGCAACTTTTGCTGGAGGTGCAATATTGTGTTGGAAGAGGTGCAGGGTTTTTGGCTGGAGCATAGCAAAATGAACTTGAATTTGGAAATATTTTTCTGGTGGTGCAGCATTCGGAAACATAGGCATTTAAAACAACACTTAACAATGCCTCGTTCCCACTGAGAAGGTCTATGGAAAAAGTCAGTCAGGGAGTTCCACCAGATAATGAGGATAGTGAAAACCACGGAATGTTAGGAAAAGTATTCATTTTTGTTTGAAAGTTACAAAAAATATATACGGAAGATTAGGAGAAGATCATGGTGTAGCTTCTGTGGCAGTATTAAACTCTCTTTACCGCAAGTTTGTGCAAAGTTCTATCTTTAGTAACCATCGTACAAGGGATAATTACAACTGAGGATTGGACGTGGACCCAAGAGGAGCGAAAACCGAACGATTGAAGTGACGCAAAATAACTCCAGCCATGTTTCAGCGGGTATCAAACTTTTGAAATGCCTATGTAGAATATTTGAAGGCATGGAGCTTAAAGTTAAATTAAATGCCAACATCCTGGAGAACTGCATGAGTGGCGTTTACATCAAAAACAGAAAGACACAGTCATGTATACCTGAAAAAGTATAGGCCTATCAGCCTAAGAACTCAAAAATTGCAAGCACCTCATAAACGTACACGTCGAGTAGAATTTAGATGAGAAGCTACTTTCGAAATCGCAGCAATCCTATGCTATAAGCATATCAGTCGACATTGCTCTATAAAATGTTGTTGAGGCGGCTCAGTGTTTGCTAACAGCGCACGCTCTCTAAATAGGTCAAGGGAAGTACAAAAAGTGTAGAAATGCAAATATCACGCGGTAATAGTGGAGCACACAATTTACGAGTGACAAGCTTCCGGCAGGCAAAGATTCGCACTACATGCTGAAGTTAAGCTACAGGGGTTACAATCAGCCATCGACCAAGGGCCAAAGCGTCTACTAAATTTTGCTAAAAATACAGATATGCCCTTTAACATTGCTAAGCTCTTCGTGGGTAGTAAATGTATCTGCTAGTCGCTTAAAATTTCCTCTAATCCCGTCGCAAGCAGATTTCCCATGTGAACTTACAACAAAGTTCAACTCTGCCATTTCCTTGAAGGCATTTTCGAGATTTGAGACCTTTAGCAAAGTTAACATGATTTACTCATATTGTTTTTGTCTTTTTACACACCTTTCCTTTTTCAAAAATATGCAATTTCATAAATTTGTCATATTCCTCGAGAGTTAGACGATCTATAGTCCATAAGCCTTCGTAGCCCATTACGCCCATTTGGGTACTTAAAGTCGACATTATAGAAAATGTGTTTATGTCAAAAAAATGTTTTTTAAATGCTATAATCAAAAAAAAGTTAAAAAGAAAAATGTTTACTCAATTTCTTTCGATTTTTACACGTTACACATTAATGTAAAAAAATTATAACTAAAGCTCATAATAAGACGGAACAAATACATCTTTTTCTTTAAGTTTCGTGAACAGGTTTCCAAGATACAGCATACAGAAAGGTATGTATGACGTTTTGTTAAAATAATACACCCACTGGGTTCACGTGAACCGATTTAGATAATTTTTTTTATTGGAAAGATGGTACTTCAAGGGTGGTCCCATACTAATTTCGTTTAGTTCCGATCATGAAGAAATCGACGGTGGCAAAATATTTACTCGCCGAAAGTATTTAGTATAACATTAAAATTTGCAGGTTTGGAGCAGAAGACGATATGTTTGGCCAGAAAGCTCGTTGAAGGTGTAGCTGTGACACAAAAATTTAAGAAATAAAAAGAAAACATATATGCGTTGCATCCACCGTAGCCGAGTGGGATCCTTCTATCTCTGGTCCGTTCAATACAAAAGAATTATGGAGGTGATTACCGTGCAAGCAATGAAAAACATTCGAGTGTGCATTTTTTATGGAAAAACTTCTCATAAGGACCCACGCGCCATTAGTGGATGAATAAAGTTTTGGTATCAGAAAGAAGCTAGTGAAAATATAAAAATACAAAAGCCAAAAGATGAATCCTCAAATTGTCCCATTCTTGTTCTTCTTGACAACCATCTGCTTGAAAAGTAAAGAAGCAAAGCTGTTTCATCACTGATAGCCGATTTCGTCAACCGGCGGCAGCGGCGAAATTAAAAATAAATCTATTCTCGCCGAATTTCGTCAGAGGAACTTCGTCGTCGCTTTGGTTATGTGCAATCTCATATACTGCAGTGTGTTTTAATTTCGACAGCGAACTTTTTTCCGACGCAGTTCGCTCAGCGATTTGATTCTGCTTATACTTTGAATATTAAAATTTGTATTTATGTAGCGAAAAATATATATCGCCAAACAGATAAACTTTAGACAACAATAACTCCGGTAAAAATTCGTTTTCTGTTTCACCTTCGCAGAAGTGTCGCCTGGTCTCAGGGTCTGGATGCTTGTAAAATTTTGTATGCCTTTGTAATTGCTGTGCAATCTTCTTTTTCAAAATAAGCCCGAAAAAGCATCTTATATTCCGTAATTTTTTTTTTTAGTATGTATTTTCCTTCATTTGGCTGCGTTAGTTAGAAGCGCAACAGTGCAGAGACAAAGAAAAACAAGAATACTACTTGCTTATCAAGTCTCCCCCTCTTCCACCACGTTCTGCCACATACTTAAGTGTGATTCATTTTCATTACGACGCTCGCTTTAATGCGCTCTACTTTTATTGTTATCACCGTTAATGTGTCTACGTTTCACGGCTGTTGTAAGAGTATCTACTTTTTTTGCCGCCACTTGATCTGTGCTTTTGTTATGGCTGCTGTCGTTGTTGTTGTTGTTGTCGTTAGCGTACTAAGCTTATCCCTATCAAGTTTCCTTCCGCCACTCCAGCATAGAAAGTGGTTGCCTTCTGGCTGGCTTTTCCGCCATTATTCGCCATCTCTTCAATCCTCTCCTCCCCTGCACTGCCATAGTCAGCTGTTGCTATGAGTTTTTCCACGTTGCAGATATGCTATTTAGTTGCTTAGTTTCATGTTGCACGCTAGTGTTGCATATTGCGCCACTTCACGCCACTACTTCCGCAGCATTGCGGGTGTTTGTCCGTTCGAGACGGCTGCTTGTTGCATGAAGCTATGATTGCTTTTGTTGTCCTTTGCTTGCTTGGTTTACGCAGCCAGCGATGGTGTTGATTACATTAAAGCAGCAGCTGTTGTTGATATTTGGGATTTATTGTTATTAGCACGTCGCTGCTTCCTCTTCTTATTCTGATACACAAAGTCTGCGATTGGAACGCTGCCTGCCTTTGTCGATTTGCTTTGACTTAGCAATGCCACTGCCTTGGGCCAGCTTTTCGATACGCAATTCTCAATCTTTAATTTGCATATTCTTACCTCGGCATAGTTGATTTAATTTTTCTTCAACAAATGTCTTTTTCCGCCATTCACTTTGCTTCACATCTTTCTTGCCAACTGCGCAGCGGTGTAATGCTTGCACCAACTTTGCTACCACAGTTACTTTCACTTGCTTGCAATAATGCTGCACACCAACTACAACAACACTTCCTTCAATTCATACGTATGTACGTGCAACGAGCTATCTGCATATTTCCTCGCCGACACAGCTTCTATTTATGAGTTATGCCGTGCGCTGGCTGTGCGATGTTGGCGGTAAGATACGAGTAAAAACGCAATATTCAATTTCATATGCATGCAACATGATCCTGAACAGCTGGATCTTATGTATTATTTATGTATGTCCAATATGTCTTCGGGCAATAAAGTGTTGTGCGTTGGTGGCAGCAGCTTTTTAACATTGACACCGGAGATTAATAAAAGTAAAAGCATTAAAAGGCAGAAAAAGGCATGCGTATAAGCGTAGGAAGTGGTAAAGTGAAATGTGACAATGCAATTGAATACAAATGTGTTGCAATTGATTGTGGCAGTAGGATGAGGCGAAAAGGAATACATTTTTCTCCAGTAAACTATCGCCTATAGTTTTGTCAGTGGGTTTGCCTAGTTAAGATGGGAAGGAAGCAATTGCTTATAAGTTCGCTTAATGGCAACGCCAATCGTACAGCTAAGAACATTTTCAGTCGATGGTGGGTTTCTTACGATGCTTTACATGCTTAAGTGAGTGACTAGAAGTTATTGCGACATTCTCAGCTAAAAGGTGGACTGATAGTCTTCCCTCGCCATTCGCTGGATTGCTGTGTTGGTCTGTCAAAGCTCCGGTACAATATGCCCTTCTTTTTACGCGACATCTTTGGTATTAATTAGGTAGGAGGTACTAATAACAACACTAAACACGAAAAAGTAACAGACTTGGCCCCGCTTTCAGCTGAGGTCGAAATCATCACAAAAAACACGGCAGCAGCAGAAGCAACGCCAATAAGGCGATAGAACTTAACTACATAGCCCGAACGCCTCAACGGAGATGCAGCTGTTGTTACCCGCTGTGAACATTAATACACCGAATGCACAAACTAACAAACATGTAGGATGGAAAATAGAGTAACATTTACAGACGCAGCTGAAAGAAAACTTGCCTCGCGAGGACGTCACTTTGGCGCTATACGACGGCTTATTCGAATCACCAATTATCTCTTATCAATCGATGATCTTATAGTTCGGGATGCTCTCTGAGCGATGATCCATTTACTATATTTGAATGAGAAAGAGGATGAACCGAACTATGAAAGCAAGCTGCACCAATGATCCAACAGAGACGGAGCCACTAACGGCTAAAGTTGGCGAAAACTGGTAGGGTACCGGTAAAGGAAAATGCTATATTGATGATCCTCTAACATATGAAAAGTTGATTTTAGGGCAGTTCAACAGAAGTGGCAGAAATCTGGCACTATAAACAAGCCTACTTTTCAATATCTTTCTACCTCTGACTTCGCTCCTAAATTGACAACAAGAAAGCGTCACAGAACGCACGCTGCATGGTGCAATAATACAAGGTGGTGTTAGCCGTATATAAGTAAAAAATTAAACTAACAAATTATACAGAATTCGTTTTGTCAAATTACAACAAACACATCTTTTTGACGTAACGCTCACCACGGCGAAAAAGTCAGCTGCCTTCCCAACACCACCTTGTATAAAT
>JAPVRG010293381.1:2198-13068 GCA_029783565.1 Rhagoletis cerasi
AGTGTTTTCAATCCAATTCATATTTGCTGTCAAGTGTGAACTAGCGCCGGAGTCCACGTACCATTCACTTTTATCATAACTACCATTTAGGAAGACGGCACTAAACGCGTTTGATTGTTTAGTTTTCAATAGAGGACACTGATTTCTGTAATGGCCTAATTGTTTGCATTTGTAACAAGTTATACTTTTTTCTTCACTTGTCAATTGCTTTTTGTTTGACATTCCGTGTGTATGCTTGCTATTGTTTTTTGCGAATTTTCGTTGTGCTTTATTCGCAGCGAATGCAGCGCCACTAGAGTCAATTTCGAATTTCGAAACTTCAATGTCGAGCAACTTCGACTTGATGACGTCAGCAGTTATATTAATTCCAGAGTGTTCTATTGCCATGATCATTGGCGAAAACTTTTCTGGCAAACCAGCTAAAAGTAATGACCCCACCCAGTCATCGGTGATTTGAAAACCTGTACCATCCAATCTCTGTGCCGTTTCAACAACTTGGGTTACGTATGTCGTCATTGAATCGCAGTTTTCTAGCCGCAATGAGATTAAATGTCGCAGCAAAGTTATTTTCCTCGAAAAGCCTGAGTCATCAAACATTGCTTTCAGCTTAGTCCATAACTCTTCCGAGGTTTTCGTTGCCTTGATATGCACGTACAAACTTGGGTCAATCGTCAGTACAAGCTTTGCCTTAGCCTTTGCATCTTCTTCGACTTTTCTTTCTACTCCAGGTGCTGATTTGATGTAGTGAACCTTTCCTTCTAGTACCAGCATATTTTCAGCCGCAAAACACCATTCATCATAATTTTCTCTGCCTTTTAACTTCGGCACACTTTGAATGTAATTTGTAGCCATAATTTCGTAAAAAGTTCAAATTCAAAAGCGTGAGGCCCATAACCTATCAGTAAGAACACGTGTATAGCTGTTGACAGTCGTACTTCAAGTGAAGATTTTATTTCTCATATATGCACATACAAAGGTGAAGTATTTAAACACATACAATAATATTTTGATATTGCCAGACTTATGAAATAAATTAACAATAATTGCGCTAACACTACTCCGTATTCTGACGTTGGACTGGGTTCAGACGAGGCAACTTTTGTTGCGGCAACTCGAAGTTTGTGGGAGAGAGAGCGACGAGGAAAGGGGAAGGGCACCGCGTTGCCTGTGCTCGGGCAACACGCTTTGTGCTCTCGTTCGTATGTGTAAATTGAATTAGCGGTTCACAGCATTCATCATAACAACTCCGTACAAAAAAGTTGCTGTGTGTGAATGCGATGGGCAACACCAAAAGAGAAATCGCCGATAATAAGCAACTCGAGTTGCCGTGTCTGAACGCAGTCTTGCTGGTTCTGCTGGTCAGAAATCTGCCTCGTATGCTGACGTTGCTGCTTCCGCTGGTCAGAAATCTTCCTCGGATAGCAATAACACTAACGTGAACAATCATCGTAAGGCGCCTATAGTTGTTGTTGGAAGCAACTCAAATGCAAAACTTGATGTAGCTGTTCGATTGAAATGGCTGCATTTGTCATCTTTTAAACCGACGGTGAATGCTAGTGATATTGTCAACTATGTTTCGAAAAATGCAAATATTTCTCCATCGCGAATTCATTGTTTTAAATAAGTGAAGAAGGACGTAGATTCTGGCTCTTTATTAAGATGTTATTTTAAACTTGGTATTTCGCCTTCAAATTATAACAAGTTGCTTGACTGTTCATTATGGCCATCAGATGTTAAAATAAGACCTTTCCGTTTTTTTCAAAGCTAAACTTGTAAAGCGTAGTGGAAATAATAGTCTAAGCATTTACTATCAAAATATCTCGGGTATGCGAACCAAAGCCAAAGATGTATTTTTAGTCACATCACGCTGTGGATATGACGTGTATGTCATTGTTGAGACCTGGCAGACGCAGAATTTTTTGATCAAAATTTGTATCACACCTATCGTAAAGATCGAGATCCCATCAAAACTGGGTGTCTAAGAGGCGGTGGGGGGTTAATCGCCGTAAGGAACTCTCCTCTTTTGTACAGCTTTCAAATAGTGACTCTCTATTTGATCAACTTTGCGTTTGCATTTGCGGCTCATTTGGTAAATTGTTTATTTGTGTTTCGTATATTCCACCTAGTAGTAGTGATTCATTGTACTACGCTCACGTAAATAATAGCATAGACATTTATGAAAATAACGAAAATAGCCACTTTTGCGTTTTTTAGGTTTATCGGATTCTTTGTTATTTCATGAAGATTTGAATGCCCTTAATGCTTGGGCTCTCCAAAACAAACTGCGTCTGAATACTAGTAAATGTTGTCACATGACGTTTTCCAAGTCCATGAATGCGTTTTCCTCAAATTATTCTATTTCAAATGTATCTCTTGCCTCAGTTAAAGAATTTCGTGATCTTGGCGTTATTTTTGACTCTTCTTTTACGTTCGGTAACCATATTAATTATATTATTCCTAAGGCTTATGCTAATTTAGCTTTTCTTCGACGCTATGCTAGTGACTTCAAAGACCCTTACACAAGAAAAATCTTATTTAATTCTTTAGTGCGATCGAAATTGGAGTATGCCTCAGTCATTTGGAAACCTATGTATTCCTCACACTCTTTTAGGATTGAAAGAGTTCAACGCATGTTTCTACGTTTTGCTCTTCAAACACTTCATTTTGATAATCCCTTGCCGCCCTACAGTGCTAGGTGCATGCTCATCAATCTTTTGTCACTCGAAGTCAGACGTCTCGTTCAAAGTTTTATGTTAATATTTGATATAATTTCCGGTGCCATCGACTGTTCAACTCTACTTGGGCAGGTAAATTTCAATGTTCCTAATCGAGTACTTCGCTTTCACAACCTATTTCATATTGAAAATTTGAGATCGAATTACTTTTGCTTTGACCCTCTTATAAGAGGACTTGAAGAGTTTAATCGGCTCTCTAGAAGCCTTGATCTTGATTATGCGATGCCACGGTTGCAGTTTAAGTCACGCATTGAGTCTTCTTATTTAGCAAACCAACCATCTTTATAATTTAGTTGTTAAATTAATTTTAAGTAATTTTGTAAATCTAGTCAGGAAGGTTTGTAACCATTGACTTAAGAAAGAAATGAAATGAAATGAAAATGAAATGAAAATTCGACTTTTTTCGATTTTGGTCGCTAGTAACAGTAATAATTTTTATTTCAATCTGCACAAGTTATATATTTTTGCAAACGGCGTATCAATACCTTTCGAACGCTAGGTTGCTCGCGTCGATTAGATGATCTTTTCAGAAGATATTGACAAATAACTGCGAAAGGTACTAAAAAACACGTTTTTCGAAAAAAATCTCGAAAACGCTTCTTTGAAAAAAAAAATTGGGGTTTGTTTTCATATTCAGCGACCCAAAGTGAGCCTAGACATTACTTTTTTACAAAGGTTAATTTTTCTTGTAAACTAGTGAAATAGGCGAAATCGGACGGTAACTCGCCCATTTCCCATATAACGGCGTTTTCGTAAATGTATAAACTACGATATTTCCGTAAATACTGGATCCAAACTGTTGAAATTTGGAATATGAAGTAGAATTTTTGCACAAAATAAGACATTTAGCCGATCTCCTATCTCCAGTATTTAGATTGAAATACATAGTGAGAAGTCGTTCTCGTACAAACATATCATAATATCTTCAGTACTATTTTTCGACTAATTCTGACTATTTCTGACAAGGTCGGGCTCGTACGGGAAAGCAACTACTTCTGCAATTTTTTGAAAATGGGCGTGGCACGCTTCTTTGAAAAAAAGAATGGATTTGGTTTTCGTGTTCAGCGACCCAAAATTAGCTTAGAAAACATTTTTTTCCTTAGGTTTTTTCAATACCAACCTGCTTTGAATAAAGGGCAACCTATTTACAAAATTTCGTTAAGATATCTTAATTTTTACAGATAGAAATAGCTTAATCGATTTTTCTTTTTTTTCTGAGCACTTTGGTATATATACATATATCTATATATCTATCTCGGTTCCTTAGGCGCTCTGGTATGAAACTTCATTATTGCACAGGTTTCAGCGGACGAATTGAAACTATTACGGTTGACTTATAATAACAGACCGTAGGCCCAGATTGAAGCCCAAACATGCAGATGTGTTGGTATTTTTAAGGCATCTATTATGGTTCACAACTCAACTCAGTTGGGTTGTGTCTGAGACAACTCAACTCAACTATTTATTGGTATTGCCGTTCACAACTCTTTTCACTTGAGTGTATCCAACTAGATTATTTGAAAAAGTCGTCGATTCGATAGAATTTTTGATATTTTGCTAATATATTATTTTAATTATACTATTATAATAATTCAAAGCAAAAAAATGGAGATCAGGTACGAATTATTTTTACCGATGAGCCCGAGGATACTGGTGCCAGACAATTAGAGACAACTATCTTTTCAGAGTTGTGTTGAGTTGTGTTCCACAATACCAATATACAGCTTACAACTCAACTATCTTCAAAGTTGTGAATCATAATAGGGGCCTAAATAAAAATAACTGGCTGCTTGTCTAATATTTATTGTCCACGCAATTATACGCTTTTGCGTAATTTTTGTCTGTACTATCCAAAAACCATTGGTCACTATCGATGGTGCCGACTATCGATGGTTTCAAATCCCTACCTGATGTTTTAACACAAATGGAGGTACCTTTTCGCACCACCGAACGGCAAGTGGTTTTTATGAGAAGCTTTTTCAAGGCAGAAATATACTCGGAGGTTGCCATTGCCAGCTGCGGGGCGACCGCTGTTGGAAAAGCTTTTAAAATTTAGATGTTGCTCGGACCAAGGACCGAACGGAGTGCTAGTGCGCACCTCTAACCACATAGCCACAGCGGCTTCCTGGAAAAGTACAATTGTAACTAAAAAATCAACACTAATTTGAACTCATTTGTCCAAAGCTTGAGCAGAAATGAAGGAAACATAGTGAACGGGATGTATGAAGTTTTTCTAAAAGCATCGAACCTTCTAAAAACGACCGCGTTCACTCATGTATAAGAATGTTACCATATAAATAAAGCTCACCTATCGTTTCTGGAACTCCTAAAATTACCAGCGATTGTTTCAAACGAATGCGCTCCTGCTCTAAAGTTCTTATTTCGTCAGCCAAATTTTGTATAGCTGTCTCGAGGGCAGTCTTCCATTTACCTACAAGTTGAGCACGCTGCGTGAGGTTTTTCGTCGTTTCCGCCTGCGTTTTCTCGACCATTGCAGTAATGCGCATGAAAGCTGTTTTCGAACTGTACTTATTCCTGCCAAATTATAAGTAAAGATCATAGCTAAGTAAAATGCTCATGCATAAATACTTAAAAAATGCAGTACTTGATATCTTTATCGAAAATGTCAGTAGTTTTTTGTAGAGTTTCTTTATTTTTTGCTCGCCATTCATTCGGACTGAATCGCGTTATTGAGTAGCGGTCCACAACCGGACGTGTTCCTGTTAAACCAGCCATTGGGCTCCAATCCACTTTTCCTGTTGCCCATGGACCTATGGGTCCCATTGGATCGAGCACATCTTTGGAGGGAAGCTCATCGCCTGGCTGCGGTAAATAGCATGGCGGATTATCAAACTCATCCGTTGTTGGATTAATCGCCACCTAATAAAAAATTAAATCGTAAAAATATTAAAACAAATATATCTGTGTTCGTATGGAATAGTTGCTTAAGTCTGGATGCTGGCTTTAGTATAATGCCCCACTCCGTTTATTCTTTAAACCACAAGGATTTTTTTGATGAAACTTAATACGAATATTGATTTGCTAGCATCAGAGCTATTTCTTTCACGTTTATTTGCCCAGAGTTCTTCAATGGCTCAGCATTAGTGCGTCCTCTGCAATCGTATGCTGTAAATGGTACATTATACTAAGGCCAGCCTCCTGACTTAAGCTACTATTCCATACGAACATATATTCCAGAATTTTTATTTCAATTACGACAATTTTCAAATCCTTATTATCAGCCGGCTGCAAAATTGCATCTGA
Source organism: Rhagoletis cerasi (assembly GCA_029783565.1). NCBI lineage: Eukaryota > Metazoa > Arthropoda > Insecta > Diptera > Tephritidae > Rhagoletis > Rhagoletis cerasi. Next base: position 8,198 of record JAPVRG010293381.1, read on the forward strand.
CTGTTCACACCCATCGTTTGGAGCGAGTTCCTACAAGGTGCAGTGTATTAATAAATCCGTCGCCGAATGCTGGCATATTTAACATACCTTTTTCACCTTTTCCAAAGCACGGGTATCGCAGATATCATCTTCCATTTAAAATAACAAAATGAATTTCTACACACAATACAATATAAGAACAATTTTACAAATTGCTAAATAAATTTTATTTTCACTTTAAATCAATTTTTTCCGATTATTATTTATACAGTATAAACAATGTGGTTACTAAGGTAAACTTTTTTTATGAAAATGTGTCAATTACATTTTTTTGATTTCATTTTCTTATGCCGTACGCAAGGTAGAATTAAGACCGTGTCAGATAAAACTTTGTAGCTTGGCGTGACATTTCTAAATTTGCCAGAAAGTTTGCCTCAATGAACGTCATGAGAATACTTTTACATTGCCTTTTTACTCGTGAACATTGCTATGAATTTAGTAAACTTAGTTTTAGAAATATCAGCAATGTTTTTAGGTTTTATGTTTCTGCATGACGCCTTAAAGTGGAGTTAAATAAAATAAAAATTAAACCAGCTGATTGTCAACGCGTGCAAAAAAATGGGAGATGGTCATCTTTTCGCTTGACGCTGAAGCTAAAACGTTCTATGTGACGTGATTAGTGCATTTTCGTACATTTTAAAAATCGATGCGGTTCGGTTCAGTGGTTCGAACCACTTGGAAAAAACGTGTACCGATACAAGAACCGGTTCATGAGTATCTCTGAACCGCGGTTCAGTTCGGTTCAAATGGTTCAATTTTTTTATACTAAGTGATACAAATATCAGAAAAATCTGAAAAATACTATTTATTTTCGATGTCCTCCTTAGCAGATTCATATTCTACATAAACTTCTAAGAAAAACTCCATTAGAGCATAGCTCTAAAATTAGTTTCGAGCCCCCAAATTTTAAAATAAGCTATCTTTACTAAAGTAATATGAGTGTTATTTTTATACCCGAGCACAATTGTAACCAAGGGTATTATAACTTTGTTCGCATAACGGTTGTTTGTAAAAGTCTAAAGGAATTGAGATAGATATAGACGTATGGATACCAAAATGCTCAGAATGAAAAGAGAAATCGATTAAACCATGTCTGTCTGTCCGTCCGTCCGTCCATCTGTGTGCACGATAACTCCAGTAAAAATTGAGATATAAAAACGAAACTTGGTACGCATTCTTCTGTTGGGATAAGGACGGATGGTATTGAAAATGGGCGAAATCGGACAATAACCACGCCTACCTCCCATATAACGGTAGTTTGCAGAAATACAAAAATTACTTACCAAACTTGACACAAGTGTTGATCTTGGTCCAACATAGAAAAATTGTTAAAAAGTTTTGAAATCGGACAACAACCACGTCCACTTTCCATATAACGGCAATTTGCAAATACGATATCTGTGATAAATCGGTAACTACTGAAGCAAATTTACTCAAAATTTATGTTTGCAATAATTCCTTAGCAAGAAGTACAATTAAAACAAATTTTTGTAAAAATGGGCGTGGCACCGCCCCCTTATGATCACGTATGTATATCTCGGAAACCTTTTTATCGATTTCTACCAAACTCGGTATGCTTAATGTACTTGACACAAAAAAGCAGACTGTTGAAAATATTTGAAATCGGGCTAAAATTAAGCCCACTTTTCATGTAATGGTAAATTTCAGAAATGTGAAAGCTTCGATATTTCGAAATTTAAAAACGGTAATTTACTCAAAGTTGGTACTCACAACAATCTCTTAACAAGAAGTAAGGTTTTTATGGACTTTAGGAAAAGTGGCGTGACATCGCCAACTATGACTACTTATGTTTATATCGGTAACCGCTTTATCGATTTCGACCAAACACAGCTAAATTATAACTTTAAGTCTAACTGAGCATATTATCGATAATATTTGAAAAAGGGGAAAACCACCCCTGTTTACCACGTAACGGTATACCTATAATATATATATAACCTATAGGTTTCAGAATCGTGAAATAAACGACGTTTAATACGTGTTCGATTTCACCCGAACTAAGACTTCTTTACTTGTTATAATGTATAACCATTTGTCGGAACTGGTAAAATAGGACCACTATAACATAAAGGTCCCATACAACTGATTTTTCAGATATTAGATTTTTCGTTATAATTCCTCCATTTATGCAGATAGGAACATGAAATTTCGCACTTAGCTCCCATATAACTGATTGTTCAGATATGAGGGTTTGCCTTATTACTCATTCATTCATTTATTTATTTATTTATTTCTTAAGTCAATGAACAAAAAGTTCTTACAGACTACACAATTTGGAAAACTTGTATAATTTAGTAATAAAAAACCATGTTATAGACATGATACACACATTTGAGCAGTTTGACTACGCAAAATAAATTAGAAATGCTTACAACTAAATTGATATCACAATAATACGTTAATTACAGCCAAAATAGTTTTTTAACAGGACTTTAAGAACATATTTACTATAAGATAGGTCTAGGTCTAAAGAATTTGCGAGCAAGTTAAACTCTGATAGAGCCCTATTAATAGGGGAGTTAGCATTATATGCCGTTCTACTAAAGCTGACACGAAATACTTCCAGTCGCCGAAGGTTTCTACTCAGAACATTAAAATGCAATCTCTCAAGCAGGGATGGGCAGTCAATCCTGCCAGTGGCAATGTCAGATATAAAAGATATGGCCAATAGCGTTCTTCGGTTCTTTAAAGACAGTAGGCTGATAAGATGGCAACGAGACTCATATGATGGAATCGGTAATGTGAAATTTAAAGAGTAAAGAGCGAAACGGAGGAAAATTTTCTGAACTCTTTCCAACCTATTTATATGAATAGTACGGCCTCCAAATAAAAGCGGCATATTCTAATTTAGACCGTACAAAGGCCGAAAACAACATCTTGTGTGCATACGGATCCGAAAACTTGGAAGAGTTTCTTCTTACAAATGCAAGCATAGCCAGCGAGTTTTTGATTGTATAATTAATCTGCATAGTAAAACTGAACTTAGTGTCAAAGTACACCCCCAGATTTTTAATTTCGTTTACCGATTCAAGGGTAGAGTTAGCAATACGATACGTTGTATGAATTGGATTGTACAGTTTGGACAACTAATCTCAGAGTATACTTTCAAGTCATCTGCGTAAAGCAGATACTTAGACGTTAAGAAACACGATGAGATATCATTTATAAACAAAATAAAGAATAGAGGTCCCAGTATGCTGCCTTGAGGTACACCTGAGATAGCGACTAAAGGATCCGAGGTCAAACCGTCAATGACTACCGTACAAATCCTGTTATGCAAATACGATTTACATAGCACACTACCGCTCTTGAATATTGGGGTGATAGAAGTTATCTTCCAATCATCAATCAAAATACCTGCTGATAAAGATTTGTTGAAAAGTAATTTCAGCGGTAGCACCAATGAATCACAATTCTTAAACAAAATTGCCGAGAGACCATCAGCATCAGTTTGTGATGAATTTTTAATATTAAAGGGATATAATTGTGTCCTCATCGGAGAGAACAAGAAAACCGAAGTCTAAGGCAGAAGACATGCTAGAGGAAAGATTCCGTCGAATGTCGTCTAAGTTATCTTCAGACAAATCTTCATCCGATGAGAAATTAGATGAAAAAAAGTTTGCAAATAAATCGGCAGCATTTTTTACCGAGCTAGCGGTCGACTCCTTATAAAAAACTGTTTTGGGTATGCTCGAGGATTTTCTTTTGGAATTTATGTAGCGCCAAAAGCTTTTCGGGTTCTCCCTAAGTTCCGATCCATAGCTACGAATATATTTATTGTACAGCACCTTATTTAGCTCATTGAACTTACTTCTATACGCTAGAAATAAGTTATAAAAGCACGGCTGATTAGTAGACTTAAACTTTCTTAAATACTTATTTCGCAAATTTTTTAGACATCCCAGCTTGTTAATAGACCATGGTAGCTTAAACTTATTGTTATTTAAAGTTGGAACATGTTGATGGCACAGCTTAGCAATATTACATTTGAACGTATCAAAGCAACCTGCAACTTCTTTGTCGTGGAAAGACGAATTAGCGTAAGTAGTAGGTAAATCAAAGAATTCGATGAACCGTATCTCAAATACCATAGGCATATGATGCAAGTTTGGTGGCGAGATAGAAGAAGCAGGCTGCGATAAGCTAAAATCTATATTTGCACTAATAAAGATTAAGTCAAGAAGGCGATTCAGGCTGTTATGCAGGCTATTGACTTGGACTAAGCCTAGGCCAAGCAAATTATCAATAAAATAATATTCACATGAGTTACAGATATTTGATGGAGTTAAAGATAAATCATTGCCTAAACTTAGCCAATTAAGGTTAGGTAAGTTAAAATCCCCAAAAAAGCATAACTGATTATCACCTATGTCCCTACCTAAGGCAAGCACATTATCAACATGCGATCTGTATATACTTTCACCACTTAGTGGCGGAATATAAGAAGCACAAATATAAAGTAAACCCTGCGAGCCTCCATGCACACACACATAATTGATCCAGTAAAGAATCACTATCTTTTAAAGAAATAGACATCGCGCGAAGGTTGCCGCGAACAGCAATCAGTACACCTCCTCCTCTGCTACAGCCAGTCTTGACAGCGTCCCCATCCTTGCGGAAGACATCAAACAGCTTGGGATCAAAAAATTCCGCGTCGAAGAAGTTCGAATTGAGCCACGTTTCAGCAATCACAAAAATATCGAAATACATATGCGAGCTAAGCATGTGTACAACATCGGACTTACTTCTAAGTCCAGAGGCATTATGGTAGTAGATTTTTAAACTATTATTTTTAAGCAACGGTAACATGA